>AWOL01S0006264.1:120387-135995 GCA_000715115.1 Nicotiana otophora
ACCCAAATAGCATCGAACTTCCTCGAAGTCCGTGGGAGCCCATCTACAAAGTCCATGGTGATCCGCTCCCACTTCCACTTTGGGATCTCTAACCTCTGAAGCAAGCCACCCGGTCTCTGATGCTCATACTTAACTTGCTGACAGTTGAGACACCGAGCCACAAACCCAACTATATCCTTCTTCATCCGCCTCCACTAATAGTGCTGCCTCAAATCCTGGTACATCTTCGCGGCACCCGGATGGATAGAATACCGAGAGCTTTGGGCCTACTCAAGAATCAACTCCCGGAGTCCATCTACATTAGGCACACATATCCGGCCCTGCATTCTCGACACGTCGTCATCACCAATGGTCACATCCCTAGCATCACCTCAATGAACCTTGCCCTGAAGAACGAGCAGGTGAGGGTCATCATACGGACGCTCCCTGATACGGTCATAAAGAGAAGACCTGGAGACCATACAAGCCAATACCTGACTCGGCTCCGAAATATCCAATATGATAATCTGTCCCGCTAAGGCATGAACATCCAATGCCAAGGGTCTTCTGCTGCCAGAGGATATGCTAAACTCCCCAAACTCTCCGCCCGACGACTCAAAATATCGGCCACCACATTGGCCTTCCCTGGATGATACAAAATAGTGATATCATAGTCCTTAAGAAGCTCTAACCATCTCCGCTGACGCAAATTAATATCCTTCTGCTTAAACAAATACTTCAAACTCCGGTGATCAGTATAGATCTCACAATGAATCCTATACAAATAATGATGCCAAATCCTCAAGCCGTGGACAATGGCTGCTAACTCAAGATCATGGACAGGATAGTTCTTCTCATGGGTCTTCAACTGAAGCGAGTCATAGGCAATCACCCTACCTTCCTGCATCAGAACACATCTGATGCCTATCCTCGAGGCATCACAATACACGGTGTAAGAACCTGAAGCTGACGACAAAACTAGAACTGGAGCCGTGGTCAAAGCAGCCTTAAACTTCTGGAAGCTCTCCTCACGCTCATCCGACCACCTGAATGGAGCACCCTTTTGGGTCAATTTGGTCAAGGGCGATGCAATAGATGAAAATCCCTCCACAAAGCGACGATAATAACTCGCCAAACCAAGAAAGCTCCTAATCTCCGTGGCTGAGGACGGTCTAGACCATCTCTGCACCGCCTCTATCTTCTTCGGATCCACCTGAATACCCTCACTGGACACCACGTGCCCCAAGAATGCTACTGAACCGAGCCAGAACTCATATTTGAAGAACTTTGCATAAAGTTTATCCTCCCTCAATCTCTGTAATAAAACCCTCAAATGCTGAGCATGCTCCTCCTGACTATGTTAGTACACCAGGATATCATCAATGAATACAATAATGAATGAGTCTAAATAGGGCTGGAACACACTGTTCATCAAATGCATGAACGCTACTGGGGCATTGGTCAGCCCAAAAGACATCACCAAGAACTCATAATGGCCATATCGTGTCCTGAAACCTGTCTTAAGAATATCCGAATCCCGAATTTTCAGCTGATGATAACCGGACCTCAAATCAATCTTGGAGAACACCCTCGCTCCCTGAAGCTGGTCAAATAAATCATCAATACGAGGCAAAGGATACTTGTTCTTGACTGTGACCTTGTTCAATTGCCTGTAATCAATGCACATCCTCATGGAACCATCCTTATTCTTTTCAAATAGAACCGGTGCACCCCAAAGTGATACACTAGGCCAAATAAACCCCTTATCAAGGAGTTCCTGAAGTTGTTCCTTCAACTCCTTCAACTCCGCCGGTGCCATATGATACGGTGGAATAGAAATGGGCTGAGTGCCCAGCACCAAATCAATACCGAAATTAATATCCCTGCTAGGCGGCATGCCCGGTAGGTCTGCAGGAAACACATCCGAAAAATCCCGTACCACCGGAACAGAATCAATGATAGGAGTCTCTGCACTAACATCCCCCACAAAAGCCAAATAAGATAGGCAACCCTTCTCAACCATACTCTGAGCCTTCAAATATGAAGTCACCCTACTAGGTACATAATCTATAGAACCGCTCCATTCAACCCTCAGAAATCCCGGCATCGCCAACGTCACGGTCTTAGCGTGACAATCTAAAATATCATGACATGGAGATAACCAATACATACCTAATATCACATCAAAGTCAACCATACTGAGCAGCAAAAGGTCCACTCGGGTCCCAATAGTCACCACACATGATCGATATATGCGGTCCATAATAATAGTATCGCCCACATGAGTAGATACATGATTAGATGAAACTAATGACTCACGGGGCATATCCAGAAAATGGCAAAATACAAGGAAACATATGAATACGTAGAACCAGGGTGGGTCAAATAATACAGAGGTATCTCTATGACAAACTGAGACAATACCTGTAATCACAGCATCTGAAGCAATAGCATCTGGTATGGCAGGGAGGGCATAGAAACGGGTCTGGCCACCCCCTGATCAGCCTTCCCCTCTCGGGCAACCCCTAGTTGACTGGGCTCCACCCCTAGCTGGCTGTGCTCTACCCCTGGCTGGGTGGGTGGGTGGTGGAGGAACTGGTGCTGGTGCCATCGACCGAGTACTCCGCCGTGGAGTCCTACCCAATAGCCTAGGGTAATCTCTCATAATGTGACCAAAATCTCCACACTCGAAACAACCCCTCCTCTGACAAAATTACTGCTCCTGATGCCCAAACAACTGCCTGGGGATGTCTGAGCGAACGGGGCATGATGAGAACTCTGCGCTAGTAGTGTACTGAATGATGACTGGGCCTGCTGATAACTGTGAGAACCATGGACAGATGACGCACCACAGTGAAATGGCTGAGATGACTGAGCCTGTCTGAAATGACGACCTCTACCGTGCTGGAACTGACCCCCAGAAGGAGCACTTCTGAATCCACCCTGACCACGAGGCCTCTTGGCCTCCCTCTCAACCATCTCCTGACCGCGAACCATCTCAATCTGTCGAGCAATTTCGACAACCTCATCAAAGGTAGCACCAGACACCTCTCTCTGGTCATAAGCAAGTGTATCTGAAAAGTGAGACCATCTATAAACCTCATGATCCTCTCCCTGTTTGTGGGAACCAACCAGATAGCATGACGGGTCAACTCCGAGAATCGTATCTCATACTGCATCATAGACATATCACCCTGGCGAAGCTGCTCAAACTGTTTGCGCAACTTCTCTCTGCGGGACTGAGGCACGGACTTCTCCAAAAAGACCACGGAGAACTGCTGCCATGTAGGGGGTGCTGCGCCAACAGGCCTATACCTCTCGTAAGTCTCCCACCATCTGAGTGCATCCCTAGAAAACTGAAAGGTAGTGAATGAGACCCCACAAGTCTCCAGACTACCAGCTGTATGGAGTATCCTCTGAAATTTGTCCAAGAAGTTCTGGGCATCCTCTCTCTCTATGCCACTGAAAGGTGGATGCTGGAGTCTCCCAAACCTCTCCAACCTACGGTGATCGTCCTCGGGCATAGAAGAAACCACATAATCCTAAGAGGCTATAACCGGCTGGGCTGGTGGTGCCTCCAGTGTCTGGAATTCATGTACCACCTGCTCTGGTGTGCGGGCAGCGGGAGTCTGAGCACCTCCCCCAGCCTGAGAAGTGGCTGCGGTGGCCGGAATAGAGACCGCCTGAGAAAGACTGGTACACACAGTCAGAATCTGAGCTAAGGCCTCCTGAAGGCCTGGAATCACAATAGGCACAGGTGGTGCCTGAGCTGATGCATCAACAACTGGAATCTGGTCCTGATCTGGGACAACTAGTGGATTTGCAGGTACTGCCCCAGCTGCTGTGCGGGCTGAACCTCTGCCCCTACCACGGCCTCTACCGCAGCCTCAGCCTCTCGTGGCCCTGGCTGGTGGTACTGGTGGCTGGACCTCCTGACCGGTAGCACGAGTCCTCACCATCTATGAGAGAATGAAATAATATGTGTTTAGTTATCAGTATAGATAGATTCGCACGACAAGAGTCCAAGAATGTGAAATTTCCCTAAGGAATCTGCAGCCTCTCGAAGATAAGTACAAACGTCTTCGTACCGATCCGCAAAACTCTACTAACCTGCTCATGACTTATGAGACCTATGTAACCTAGGCTCTGATACCAACTTGTCATGATCCAAAACCTAACGTGTCGTGATGGCGCCTATCGGTGGAACTAGGCAAGCCAACCTTCCCAAAAATACTTCCAAACTAAATATAAAAGTAAAGTAAAGCTTTCCATATCAGGATTTGTTTTCTTCATAAAAATCAAAGTTAAACTCAAATTTGGAACAAAGTGCAGAAACACGAGTCCCAAACATTAAGGTGTCACCAAGTCATGAGTGTCTAAGTATTTAAAACTATTACAGCACATGTCTAAATATCAGTACAAAATGAAAAGAAATGTGGAAGGAGTAACAAGGTCCTGCGGACGCTGGCAGCTACCTTGCAGTCTCCGAAACTCAACCAGGCCTGGACTCAACAATCTTCGTGCTCAGACACACCTGAATCAGCACATATAGTGCAGGGTGTAGTATGAGTATAACCAACTCAGCAAGTAACAGAAATAAATAAGGAATCGAGAAGTAGTGACGAGCTATAAAGAACAATTCAGTTGATAATTTTCACAGTTAAGAGTAAACATGAGTAAAAGATAAGGTGCATAATTACCAATTCCAGCCAGACAATTTTCAGCTAAATGCAGCAACAAAGTGAAATAGATGAAACCTCACAGACACTGTCAATCAAACCCTCAATGGCTCAACACTCAACATTCAGCCCTGAATGCACACGCTCAATAGGTACCTGCGCTCACTAGGGGTGTTCAGACTCACGAGGGGCTCATACAGCCCAAGTGCTATAATCCTCACGGCAACTCACGTGTTGCACGGATAACTCACGTGTTGCACGGATAACTCACGTGCTACATGGACAACTACCATAGTATAAATATTTGGATCCGCATGGAGCACTCACGTGCTACAC
Organism: Nicotiana otophora; assembly: GCA_000715115.1. Classification (NCBI taxonomy): domain Eukaryota; kingdom Viridiplantae; phylum Streptophyta; class Magnoliopsida; order Solanales; family Solanaceae; genus Nicotiana; species Nicotiana otophora. The sequence goes on from AWOL01S0006264.1 coordinate 125,382, forward strand.
GGATAACTCATGTGTTGCACGGACAACTCACGTGCTATAGTATCATATAACGATCCGCGCGGATAACTCACGTGCTGTACGGACAAGTCACGTGCTATAGTATAATATATCACAAACAGGCCATCGGCCTTACTCAGTCATGAACCTCTCTAGTCTCATAGCTCTCAATAAAGAAAGGGAAAACAATCCAAATCAAAGTGTTACAGTATATCATACGGGAAAATAACAGAGACTGAGGTAAACATGTACAAGAATCACTATAACTGAATATAACTACCATGAGCAGGAATATAGCCTAAGCATGATTTCTAACATAAAAGGCAGTCAAGTTCTAGTAGACAGGAATGTATATAAACACAACTAAGGGCTATTAAACTTCACAGTCTCCTGAAACGGACCAAGTCTCAATCCCTCACGGCATACACCCACATGCCCGTCATCTAGCATGGGTGCCACCTCCAAACAGTCACATTATACCAAACTCCGGGTTTCATACCCTCAAGATCAGATTTAAAACTGTTACTTACCTCAACAGCGTAGAACCCCTACTCCGGAATGCTCTTTCCTCTCGAACCGGCCTCCAAATGACCCGAATCTAGCCACAAGAAATAAAATACGATCAATATGATCTAAAGGAATGAATCCCACAAGGAAAATACCAATTTATAGGCCAAATCCTGAAATTCACTCAAACCCGGCCCCCGGGCCCACGTCTTGAATTCAAACCAGCCCATTCACTCACGAGTCTACCCATACTAAATTTATCAAAATCCGCCATCATTTGGTCTCTCAAATCCTCAAATTATGCTCTCCAAAATTCCAAGCCCTAACCCCTTATTTCTCTTCAAACATCCTACTAATTAGGTGGGAAAATAACGGAAAACACCATAGCTAATGATAATAGAGATCAAGAAACTTACCTCGGTGAATATCCTTGAATCCCCTTCAAATATCACCCCAAAATGTCCAAAGTCTGAATTGACAAAATGGTGGAAATGAGCAAATATCACGAAGTCCCCCTTTTATACTTTTTGCCCAGCGAAACCGCACCTGCGGTCCCTTTTTTGCTTCTGTGATACCGCACCTGCAGAATTTCCATCGCAGGTGCGGAACTCCCTTAATACTCCAGGTTCCGCATCTGCGGCCAACTTCTCGCACCTCGGCTGCGCACCTGTGCATCTCCCTCTGCTTCTGCGAAAATAGGCCAATCTCCTCACTTCTGCATCTGCGGCTCACCCTCACATCTGTGGGATCGTAGATGAGACCACTTTTATGCGCCTGCGGTTCCAGCCCAAGTCCTCTTTATCCGAATCTGCGTCTCCCCAAGCGCACCTGCAACCTCGCACCTGCGGCTCCACCTCCGCAGGTGCGGTAAAACACCACCAGCAGCGGTTGAGCTGCATTTCCAAATTCCAAACCTCCCGTTAGCCATCTAGAATCACCCTGAGCCCCTCGGGACCTCAACCAAATATACCAACATAAGAATTTAGTCGAGCCTTCTAATCACTCAAAACAACATCAAAACACCAAATTACTCTCGGATTCAAGCCTAAGAACTTCTAAACTTCCAAATTCGACAACCGATGCCGAAACCAACCAAACCACTTCCGAATGACCTCACATTTTACACACACTTCAAAAATGACACCACGAACCTACTTCAACTTTCGAAACTCCAATCCGACCCCGATATCAAATTTTCCACTGCCGACAGAAATCGCCAAATTTTCAACTTTCGTCAATTCAAGTCTAATTCCACTACGGACCTCCTAATCACATTCCGGATGCTCTTCTAAGTCCAAAAGCACCTAAAGAAGCTAATGGAACCATCATAATTCAAACCCGAGACCGTTTATATATAAGTCAACATCCGATTGACCTTTCCAACTTAAGGTTCTAAATAAGAGATTAAGTGTCTCAATTCATTCTGAAACCACTCTGTACCCGAACCAACTAACCCGATATATCATAATATAGCTGAAAAGCACAATAGGAAGCAGAAATAGGGAAATCGGGACTATAAATCTCGAAACGACCGGTTGGGTCATTATAAAGGTGTACCAGGTCTAACAAACCCGCCGTTAGCTATGGGATCCTTCAATGTCTTCTTCCATTTATACTTGTCTCTATAATACGTATACTCGTAGAAAATATTTTAAAATAATATAAGGAATTTCAGTTCTTATTAAATCATATAATTTCATTTCGATAACAGTAAATTCAAGTAACGGTAAAACAGATCTAGTGACAACGAAAATATTTAAAACAACGGTAATCATCTCAAATAACTATTTCGGTATCATATCGAGTAAAAGACTTGTCCCACATGCAAATAAAAATAATCGGTAACATATTCATATTAAAAATTATGTGTAAATCATGCAAGTTATGAAAACACAAATTGCGGTTAGATTACTACTCAGAGTACTCGTGCCGAAATATCAAATGCTTTCCTTCGAGCAATTCGTACAAATTCCTCCAATCAATTTATAATTACATAATATCTATCTCATATTAATTTCCTTGTTTAGGCTAATTCATAGCTAATTTAGAATACCCAATCATCAGGGGTTCATGTTTGAGTCTTAATTTATGAATTTATATTTACTCATAGAACTAGTCCAAAATCTCTAAATTTTAAACTATTTAGTATACTTTATTTCTCCAAAATTAGACATATCAGTACTTAAACCAAACCTTTATAGCCTTACTGTCCATAGTAATTATTTATTTATTTATTAACAAAAAAATTGATATTGAATTTTTTTGTACTATATGAAATCACGTAGATGTAGTGAAATAATTCAACTGATAAGAAGAAGGTTAACCTCTTGAGCCAAAGGAGAACTTTATACTTTTAATTTCAACCCCCAGTTCTTCTTAAAGCCTTTATCCAAAGCTTTCTTCTTCTTCCTCTCTTTTCTTCTTTTTTCTTTCTTTCCTTCTCTGCTTTTGTATTTTTCCATTTTTGAAGCTTCTGCTTCATCCCCTTCCCCTAACCCTTTTAAAAAAGTTGGGGCAAATGTTTTTGTTATGGGCTTCAGTCCTTTTGTCTTAAATTCCTAACCTTTCCCCCCTTTTTTGTTTTATTAGTTAGTTCTTTGCTTCTTCTTTTTTCCCTTTAAACTTACATTATTTACTAAATACCCTATTTGTCCTCATTTAAAATATTGGGGGTATTACATCCTCCCTACCTTATGAAATTCGGGCCCCTAATTTAACTCAAGTACGTACCTGTAGACTGAAACAAATAGGGGTGCTCGACTTGCATAGCATCTTATATTTCCCAAGTAGCTTCTTCAACTATATTATTTCGCCATAGAACTCAATTTCTTTTGACTGTGGCTTTCTTACTTGCCTATCAACAATAGCCATTGGTTCCTCCTCGTAAGACAACTTCCATTCAAGTAGTATAGCAGGTGCTTCAAGCACCTGAGATAAGTCTGATATACATTTCCTTAGCATTGAGACATGAAACACTGGATGAATAAAGGACAACTCATAAGGGAGTTCCAAACGATAAGCCACAGCTCCCACTCGGTCTAATATCACATACGGTCCTATAAACCTGGGGCTCAACTTGACTCTTTTCCCAAACCACATCACACCTTTCATAGGGGAGACTCGTAGGAACACTTTGTCCCCAATTGTGAATATTAAATCTCTTTTTCTCTTATCAACATAAGACTTTTGTCTACTTTGAGATATAAGCAATCTCTGTCTGATCAACTGGACCTTGTCCATAGCTTCTTGTACTAGGTCGGGTCCCAATAAGTTGGTCTCACCAGCTTCAAACCATCCGATAGGAGAACGACATCTTCTATCATACAATGCTTTGTACGGTGCCATTTGAATACTGGAATGAAAGCTATTGTTGTAAGTAAATTTAGTTAAAGGTAGATAAGCATCCCAACTACCTCCAAACTCAAGAATGCAAGCTCTCAACATATCCTCCAAGATTTGTATAGTACGTTCATATTGCCCGTCTGTCTATGGATGAAATGCAGTACTAAGATCTACTAGTGTACCCAATACATCTTAAAATGATTTCCAAAAGTATGAGGTAAATTGTGATCCTCTATCAAAGATGATGGATATTGGGACTCCATGAAGTCGGACAATTTCGTTCATAAATATATGTGCATATCTTACTCCACTATATGTAGTCTTCACTGGCAAAAAGTGTGTTGATTTTGTCAATCGATCTACAATCACCCATACAGAGTCATAACCTCTAAGGGTTCGTGGTAGACCGATGACAAAATCCATAGTAATTCTTTCCCATTTCCACTCTGGAATCTCAATTTGTTGCAACAGTCCCATGGGTCGTTGATGCTCAGCCTTGACCTACTAACAAGTCAAACAACTAGAAACAAAGTTAGCAACATCTTTCTTCATACCTTCCCACTAATAGAATTACTTTAGGTCCTGATACATTTTTGGGGATCTAGGATGTATAGTGTATCTAGAGTTGTGAGCTTCTTTAAGAATAACATGCCTTAACCCATCTACATCTGCGACACATAGCCTGTCACCCATTCAAAGAACACCATCACTTTCAACAATCATATCCTTGCTTTTACCAGCTAAGGCCTCATCTCTGTATTTGCAAAATCGCTCATTCTCATATTGGGTGGACTTAATGCGCTCAACTAATGAAGACTTAGCGTGAGCATAAGCCAACAATGCCTCTGAATCTCCGACACTAAATCTGATACCCGCACCTTCTAATCTCTGAATATCCTTGGCCAAAAGTCTCTTTGTAGGATCTATATGTGCCAAACTCCCCATAGATTTTCTACTCAATGCATCAGCCACCACATTGGCTTTTCCAGGATGATACAAAATAGAACAGTCATAGTCCTTGAGTAGTTCCATCCACCGATGCTTCCAAAGATTTAGATCTCTCTGCTGAAAGATATACTTCAGACTTTTATGGTCAGTATAAATCTCACAAGTTTCACTGTACAGGTAATGCCTCCAAATGTTTAGAGCAAATACCACTGCAGCCATCTCCAAATCATGTGTAGGATAGTTTTGCTCGTGCTTTTTCAATTGTCTATAAGCTATAACACGACCATTTTGTATGAGAACACATCCTAATCCCACCCTCAAGGCGTCACAGAATACTGTAAATCCTCCGGAACCTGATGGTAAGGCTAATATTGGTGCAATTGTCAAACATGTTTTGAGTTTTTGAAAGCTCTACTCACATTTCTCCATCCATTGAAACTTTGCATTTTTCTATGTTAGCTTGGTCAGTGGCACTGCTATTCTGGAGAAATCCTATACAAAACGCCTGTTATAGCCTGCTAAACCTAAAAAGCTGCGAATCTCTGTAGGATAAGTAGGCCTGGGCCATTTCTGCACAACTTCTGTCTTCTTAGGATCTACCATAATTCCATCTTTGGATACAACATGCCCTAGAAATGCTACTGAGTCTAGCCAAAATTCACACTTCGAGAACTTAGCATAAAGCCGATGTTTTCGAAATGTCTGCAACACAGTCCTGAGATGATCCTCGTATTCTCCTTGGCTATGAGAATATATCAGGATATCATCAATAAATACTATTACAAATCTATCTAGAAATGGATTGAACACCCTATTCATTAAATCCATGAATGCAGCTGGAGCATTAGTCAGTCCGAAAGGCATCACAAGAAACTCATAGTGCCCGTATCAAGTTCTGAAAGCAGTCTTAGAAATATCTTCATCTTTGATTCTAAGTTGATGATAAACAGAACGGAGGTCAATCTTTGAAAAGTGGGCAGCTCCTTGTAACTGATCAAACATGTCATCTACATGAGGCAAAAGATATTTATTGCGTATTGTTATCTTGTTCAACTTCCTGTAGTCAATGCACATTCTCAGGGATCCATTTTTCTTCTTTACGAACAGTATTGGTGCACCCCATAGAGATATACTCGGTCTGATAAAATTCTTATCTAACAAATCCTATAGTTGGTATTTTAGCTCCTTCAACTCTGCTGGTGCTATCCGATATGGCGGTATTGATATGGGTTGTGTGTCAGGTGGTAAATCAATAATAAAATCTATTTCTCGTACTGGAGGCAATCCTAGTAAATCCTCAAGAAATACATCAGAAAATTCTCTCCCTACTGGTACATTTTCTATACTAATTGTTTCCTTTCTTATGTCATTCACAATAACTAAGAGGCCCAAGCAACCTTTCTTCAGTTGTTGTTAAGCTTTCATAAAAGATACAACTTTGCAAATCTCTGGAAAATGACCCCCTTTTAGAACAAAACTGGGTTCGTTTGGTATCTCAAACTTGACTATCTTTGCATGACAATCGATGATAGCATAACAAGAAGATAACCAATCCATTCCCATCAGCATGTCAAAATCAATCATATCAAGTACAATAAGGTCAGCTAGAGTATCTCTACACTCAACCCGAATCTGGCAAGCACGATACACGTATTCAGCTAATAGAGACTCTCTAACAGGAGTAGCAACTAGAAAAGGATCATTCAATAGCTCAGGCTATCTATTAAACCTCAAAGCAAAGTACGAGGACACATAGGAGTGAGTAGATCCCGGATCAATCAACGCAAATGCATCAAATGATCAGACAGAAAGAATACCTGTAACCACAACATTCGAGGCCTGAGCATCCTGTCCAGTAAATGCAAAAACTCTCGCCTGACCTCTACCAGCATTCCCCTTTCCTTGATTCACAGTAGCACAGTTTCCAGCACTTCGACCTCTATTTCCTGTACCTGTAGCACCTGAAGTATTACGAGTAGTCTGAGTAGGTGAAGCTGACTGAATAGAAGCCTGGTTGAAATTTCTCGAAGGCTGAGGGCAATCCCTCAAGTGATGTCCCAACTGGCCGCACCGAAAGCACTCTCTCATTAGAACACGACATTGGCCCAAATGTGATCTACCACAGGTCTGGCAGACTGAAGTAGTGGCATATATCTGCTCAGAATTATGATGTCCAGATGATGATGGTCCCCTAGTACCCAGTCTGTAATGTGGCCTGTATGTGGATTGTGCAGACAAGTGTTTCCCTGTATGAGAATCCTGTTGTTGTTGTCCCTGATTTCCTGCTTTTCGATTTTCACTAAACCCGCCACTGAAAGATCCTCCTGTCTTGGCCTTCTTACGTAAATCACTAGCCGTACGCTTCTCACGTCCTTTGGTTTCAATCTTTCTAGCAAGGTTGACTACATCATAGTAGGATAGAGTCTTCATCTGTGGGGCTACTGCAGTGTATAGATGACCAACCAATCCATCAACAAACCTCTAAACTCGAGCTTCTTCGGTAGGCACTAAGTAAGAGGCATATCTAGCCATCTTACAAAACTTGGTGTTATATGTTGACACATCCATATCTGGAGTCTGAACCAATCTCTCAAAGTCTTTAGCATATTTTTGCATCAGGCTGTCCGGAAGAAAATGATTCATGTATAATTTAGTGAATTCATCCCATGTCAGTGGTGCTGCTCCTGCTGGCCTTCCTAGCAATATAGTTTCATACCATGTGTTAGCCATATCCTCTAGTTTGTATGTTGCGAGCTCCACAACTCTCTCACTAGAAAATTCAAGAGCACGTAATGCCTTGAGTGTCCCATCCAAGAAACTTTGATGATCTGCCAAATTATCAGAACCTGTGAATTTTGGTGATTTCAATTTCAGGAACTCTTGTAGGGATACTTCCTTATTCCCGAAAGTCTGAGTCTGTACAAGTGATTGTGCCTGTAAAGTAGCTAGAGGAGCTGAACTTTCACCCTGAGTAGGAACCAATGCCTCTAACACATTTAATAACCTTGCCACTACGTCTGCAAGTAAGGCAACAGTAGGTACAACAGTTGGCACTGGTGGTGGAGCATCCTGAACTCCCTGCCCTTGCGCTTGATCTGGCATAACAGCTTGGAGTTGACCCATGTTCCCAACTTCAGGTTGAGGAGCAACCTGTCTTCTAGTTTCATGAACCCCAACTTGACCGCTACCCCGATTAGTACCATATCCAGCACCACATCTAGCAGATGAGGGTGTGCGTGTCCTAGCCATCTGTGAAAGAAATACTCCAGAGTCAAATATCAAGTTATCTCAACGCACGATCAAGAATGAAAGAAGGGAAAACATTCCTAGATGTTCAGTAGCCTCAAGATCATAAGTATGGGCACCTACATACCCATGAACAAGACTCTACTAAACATTACTCCATGACTCGGGACTTAAAGCTTAATCTCTGATACCAACTTTGTCACGACCCAATTTAGGATCGTGGCTGGCGCTTAGGAGCAAATGCTCCCAAGTAAGCCTCATCGGTATTTTACAGAAAATCGGACAGAGTTTTTCCTATTTTTGGACTATCCAAAACTTTTCCTGCCTCAAAATCAACAACCAACCATCCTAATATCAAACCAAACAATCGATAATTTATCAATTAATCAAAACAATCCTCCACTATTACTAATCAATCCACTAACAACCAGAAATACTAATTTATCTCCAATTTCGATAAGAAAGTACAATACTCATCATAAGTCTATAATAACGAAAGGATACTCATGACACTAAAAGAATGACTATGGAGAAACTCTAAGAGTTAAAAGAAAAGACCATAATAATAAATAAAATCTCCACCCACGCGAACAAGTGCGAGGCTCACCAAGAACTATCAACATGTGCGCTCTAATTAACGAAATCCTCGCCCACGTCAATTGCTGTCTCTGTAAAAATAATAATTAGCGGGGAATGAGTCGCTAGCTCAGTGAGTAATAACACTTAACCACAATCGTTTTTATTGGGGACAAGTCAGAAAACATGCTAGTATGTCAAGCAGAAAATAACATAAAAATACCCTTTCAGAAATAATAAATAATTTTCAGTCTCATCATATTTTTCTTGTAGTATAATACAATTAACAATTCGGTAATAAGCTCCGTAACCATTGTATAATATCAATATTCACATTTGGGAGGTTTTAATGAACGGATCATGTAATCGGTATAACTGTGAATTTCTTCGCAATAAGTTAAATATAACGGTAGTCCCTACTCGAGGGAAATCAGTAACAGTATGCTAGTTCTACCTTCCCACTAGCGAGGGCTGTAACGTTAATCTGTAATTACAAAGTGTACCAGGTCTAACGAACCCGCCGTTAGCTACAGGATCCTTTAATGTCTACTCCCATTTATACTTGTCTCTGTAATCTGTATATACTCGTAGAAAATATTTTAAAATAATATAGGGCATTTCGGTTCTTATCAAATCATATAATTTCATTTCGATAACAGTAAATTCAAGTAATGATAAAACAAATATAGTGACAACGGAAATATTTAAAACAACGGTAATCATCTCAAATAGATATTTCTGTATCATATCGAGTAAAAGACTTGTCCCACGTGCAACTCAAAATAATCGGTAACATATTCATATTAAAAATTATGTGTAAATCATACAAGTTATGAAAACACAAATTACGGTAAGATTACTACTCACAGTACTCGTGCCAAAATAACAATTGCTTCACCTCAAGCAATTCATATAAATTCCTCCAATCAATCTATAATTACATAATATTGATCTCATGTTAATTTCCTTATTTAGGCTAATTCATAGCTAATTTAGAATACCCAATCATCAGGGTTCATGTTTGAGTCTTAATTTATGGATTTATATTTACTCATAGAACTAGTCCAAAATCTATAAATTTTAAATTATTTAGAATACTTTATTTCTCCAAAATTAGACCTATCAGTACTTAAACCAAACCTTTATAGCCTTAATGTCAATAGTAATTATTTTCTTATTTATTAACAAAAAAAAACTGATATTGAATTCTTTTGTACTACATAAAATCGCGTAGATATAGTGAAATAATTCAACTGATAAGAAGAAGGTTAACCTCTTGAGCCGATGGAGAACTTTATACTTTCAATTTCAATCCCTAGTTCTTCTGAAAGCCTTTGTCCAAAGCTTTCTTTTTCTTCCTCTATTTTCTTCTTTTCTCTTTCTTTCCTTCTCTGCTTTTGTATTTTTCCGTTTCTGAAGCTTCTGCTTCGTCCCCTTCCCCTAACCCTTTTAAAAGAGTTGGGGCAGATGTTTTTGTTATGGGCTTCGGCCCTTTTGTCTTAAATTCCTAACCTTTCCCCTTTATTTTTGTTTTATTAGTTAGTTCTTTTTTTTTTATCTTTAAACTTAAATTATTTACTAAATACCCCATTTATCCTCATTTAAAATATTGTGGGTATTACAAAAATAAACCAAATAAAAAAGAGAAAAAATTAATAAAAAAAGAAAGAAAAAAGCAAAGGATAAAAAGTAACAAAAAAATAAGGATAAAGTGGCATGATATGGGAATATGAGTATTGTGGATTAAAATAGGTATATATATATATATAAAGAATAATCATTTTATGGGTAGCATTATGAATGAGTATTTGTAGATAAAAGGATTGGGCCATATAGTAGTTATGCAAAGTAAAACTCATCGATAGAGCTATCAAAATGGGCTAGCTCAGCCTAGTTCAGGCCTCACGTGCCATGAAATTTGATACGCTAGAACAAGTCGGCCTCACTTTCAGAAGAGCCTTAAAATAGCTAGCTCAACCTAGCCCTAGAGGGGCTGGG
>AWOL01S0006264.1:140992-158042 GCA_000715115.1 Nicotiana otophora
TGTTTAGATATTTTATGATCCTAATAGATGCATCTTCAAGATGGTCTCATGTGTGCCTACTATTATCTCGCAACCTGGCGTTTGCAAAGCTATTAGCCCAAATAATTTGATTAAGGGCGCAATTCCAGATTATCCTATAAAGGCTATTCGCCTTGATAATGCTGGAGAATTCTCATCTCAAGTTTTTGATGATAACTGTCTATCAGTTGGGATATAAGTTGAACATCCTGTAGCTTATGTTCATACTCAAAATGGCCTTGCAGAGTCATTTATTAAACGCCTGCAATTGATAGCAAGATCATTACTCAGGAAAACAAAATTGCCCACTACTGTTTGGGGCCATGCTATCTTACATGCAGCATCACTTATCCGTTTCAGACCGACATATTATAATAAATATTCTTCGTCACAATTAGTTTTTAGTCATGAACCAGATATTGCCCATCTACGAATTTTTGGATGTGTTGTATATGTGCCAGTAGTACCACCACAGCGCAGTAAGATGGGCCCACAGAGAAGGTTAGGAATATATATTGGGTTTGAATCACCCTCTATTATTCGCTATCTTGAACCATTGGCAGGAGATTTATTTACTGCTCGATTTGCAGATTGTCGGTTTGATGAAATAAATTTCCCACAGTTAGGGGGAGAGATAAAGGAAATTAAAAGAGAAATTGTGTGGAAAATTTCTTCTTTATCTCATTTTGGTCCACGTACCCCTATATGTAATCAGGAGGTCCAAAAGATCATCCATTTATAAAATATAGCAAATCAAATGCCAGACGCGTTTACTGATTTGAAAAGGATAACTAAGTCACATATCCCTGCAGAGAATGTGCCTATACGAATTGATGTCCCAGCAGGACCATCTACTAGCATGAGAACTAGTGAACCTAAAGCACGCCTGAAGCGTGGTACGCCTTTGGGTTCTAAGGATCGAAATCCTCGAAAAAGAAAATCGACAAATGATCAAAACGATACTATAAAGGGATCTCCTGAAGAGACCCAAGATCTGATTAGTTCTGAGATTCCTGAAGAAATCACTGAACCCGAGACTCAAGTGAGCAAGGAACTTTTAATAAGTTCTACTGGTGATGGGATTAATTTAAATCGATCTGAAATAGTGGTGGATAATATTTTTGCTTATAATGTTGCACTTAACATTATGCAAGATAGTGAGGATTTTGAACCCCGATCTATCGAAGAATGTCGACAAAGATCTGGTTGGCCAAAATGGTAAGGGGAAACTCAATCAGAATTGAACGCACCTTCTAAAAGAGTGGTTTTTGGACCAGTAGTCCAAACACCTGCTGGTATAAAATCAGTTGGTCATAAATGAATTTTTTTGCGAAAAAAGAATGACAAAAGTGAAGTTGAAAGATACAAGGCTCGCCTTGTCGCACAAAGATTCTCACAACGACCTGGAGTCGATTATGAAGAAACATATTCACCCGTTATGGATGCCATAACATTTCAATATCTCATCAGTTTAGCCTTACGTGAAAGGCTTGAATTACATATGATAGATGTTGTTACAGCTTATGTATGCGTCACTTGATAATGAGATTTACATGAAAATCCCTGAAGGATTTAAAATACCTGAAGCAAATTCAAAATCTCGAAAAATGTATTCAATCAGATTACAAAGATCTTTGTACGGTATAAAGCAATCTGGGCGCATGTGGTATAATCGCCTTAGTAAATATTTGTTCAAAGAGGGTTACATAAATGATGTTATTTGTCCATGTATTTTTACAAAGAAAATGGCATCATAATTTGTTATACTTGCTGTTTATGTTGATGACATAAATCTTGTTGGAACTCCAGAAGAGCTCCAAAAGGTANGTGCCAGTAGTACCACCACAGCGCAGTAAGATGGGCCCACAGAGAAGGTTAGGAATATATATTGGGTTTGAATCACCCTCTATTATTCGCTATCTTGAACCATTGGCAGGAGATTTATTTACTGCTCGATTTGCAGATTGTCGGTTTGATGAAATAAATNGCTTTGCCTTAGACTGTAAATTGAACATTTAGCAAACGAGATCTTTATGCATCAATCTGCCTATACAGAAAGGGTCTTAAANTTCAGACCGACATATTATAATAAATATTCTTCGTCACAATTAGTTTTTAGTCATGAACCAGATATTGCCCATCTACGAATTTTTGGATGTGTTGTATATGTGCCAGTAGTACCACCACAGCGCAGTAAGATGGGCCCACAGAGAAGGTTAGGAATATATATTGGGTTTGAATCACCCTCTATTATTCGCTATCTTGAACCATTGGCAGGAGATTTATTTACTGCTCGATTTGCAGATTGTCGGTTTGATGAAATAAATTTCCCACAGTTAGGGNAGATTAAGCATATTTTGCAATATTTAAAGGGAACTCTTGATATGGGTTTATTTTATGCTAACAAAGGTAGTGCATATCTTATTGGTTATGCAGATGCAGGTTATTTATCTAATTCCCATAAAGTTTGATCTCAAACCGGGTATGTGTTTACATATGGAGGTACTGTCATATCATGGCGCTCCACAAATCAATCAATTGTTGCTACTTCTTCAAATCATGCTGAGTTAATAGCTATTCATGAAGCAAGTAGGGAAATGGTTGAGATCAATGATTCATTTTATTCAAGAAAAATGTGGTTTGGAATGTGATAAAAGATCCACAATTTTATACAAAGACAATGCTGCATGCATATCCCAATTAAAGGGAAGATTTATAAAAGGAGATAGGACGAAGCACATTTTACCAAAATTATTCTACACACAGATCTTCAGAAAAATAGTGACATCAATGTGCAACAAATCCGTTCAAGTGACAATCCAACAGATTTGTTCACTAAATCTTTGCCAACTTCAACTTTTGAGAGATGGTATACAGGATTGGAATACAGAGACTCAAATATTTGAAATAAAGTTTTCATCAGGGGGAGTGAAATACGCGATGTACTCTTTTTTTCTTACTAAACTTTTTCCAATAGGGTTTTTCTTATAAAGTTTTTAATGAGGCATCTAAAATATGTATTACTAAATATGTGTACTCATTTTCCTTCATTAGGATTTTTTCCACTGGATTTTTCCTAGTAAGGTTTTAACGAGGCACATTATCTTTTAATGAACATCCAAGGGGGAGTGTTATGAAAATATTATATTATGGATGTCCATTCATTACTCCGCTATAGATAATTTTCCTGAAAAAGATTATCCATTTAGTACTCTGTTGAAGTTTATCTACAAGCAACTAATGCAGGCAGGTTGAAAGCAACCCAATAAAATGATTTGCAACAACTTCTTATTAAACATGCAAGTTGCAAGCAGCTCATGCGGATAGCTTACAAGTAGCTGATGCAGGCAGGTTACAAGTAACTCAATGAAATGATTTGCAGCAGTTTCTTATTAAACAGGCAGGTTGCAAGCAGCTCATGCAGACAGCTTACAAGCAGCTAAAGAAAAGCCTTGCAGCTGCTTCCTGAAAAGCCTCGCAACTGCTCCTTTCTTCTATAAATAGAGGAGTTTTCAGTTCATTATGAACATAAGTTTGAAATTTGAATAATATATCAGTTTCTCTCTATACTTGTCTTTACTTTACAGTTTTTATTTATAACAATATAGTAGTTTTTTTTCGTTGTATCATCTTAGATATGTTCTTTTTTCATTTTAAAATAGCTAAGTTTTTATGAAATTGGAAGTATTACGGATAGTCAATTGCTTGTTTTTCAATGGATTCAACTTAGTAGTTTGTTCAACAATACCCAAAAAAAAACAAATCTCAGGCAGAAACCTACATTCGGCCTCCAACTTCTTACAGTTTTCCGTATATGGTATCATTTCCTTCTCAAAAAATTTCCTAAGAAAGAAATTTCGACGAGAAAGATGTACACTTTTGTTCTCACTAAGATCCCTATGCTGAAATGTCTACATGAATTTGTCTATAAAATGGTGCTAGTGGCGGGAGAAGAAGTGGAGAAAAGGGGTAAATGGGTTGGTATTGGTGAGGTGGTATGTCATGCGGTGTCTACCTCATCAAAATGGTAGTGCCACATGGGATAAGGTGTCCACCTGGGACAATCCTGATGGAGGAATGGTATATTTAAATCATTTAGCTAGTATTAGTGGTATTTTTATACCGAAAGTATAACAAAGGATAAATATGATCCTTTTTGCATAGTAAAAGGATATATTTGACCATTTTCTCAACTAAAAATAGTCGGTGGAGGTACAATATATGCATAATTTATGTATTATATGTGTATAATTATTTATAAGTAATGTATAAATGATTGATATGGCTAAAAAAAATAAACAATGAATATGGACGGCTCTTTGTGTAAAGATCCCTTTTTTTCAATTTTCTTTTTTTTTTTTGTGAGAATTTTTTCAATATAAATTTGAATTAAATTCTTCTATACTTTGTTAAAATAAATTTTGTTGCATTAACAAAGTGTTGAGGCTGTCCAAAAAAATCAATAACTAATTCCAACTAAGAGATAAAAAATATAAAATTCAAGCAAATTTATTTTAATAAAATATATATATACTAGCAACTCAATTCAAAAGACTTATTTGGTTAAGTATTATCTGTGAGTAAGACTTGTCTCTTTGGCTCTTTTATCTTTTTATTTTTAATTTTACATTTGAATTAAATTTGTTTTGGTCCACGGGTCTGTCCCGGCCCAGCCTCGATCGAGCCTCAAGAATCGGCAGGCTAACTTGAGTCGGGCCTATAAGCCTCATTTTTAGATGGACTAGAAAAACCCCAGCCCAACTCTACGCAAGTAGCGGGCTGAGTTGGGCTGATCTTATGGCTCAAGCCCATTTTATGAATCTGTCTATTGGTTATCCATTAAATATCTATTTTTATATGGATGTTATTCATATTTGATCATTTTTAAAGGGAATTATCCAGTTCATATAACAACAACAACAACAACAACCCAGTATAATCCCACTAGTGGGGTCTGGGGAGGGTAGTGTGTACGCAGACCTTACCTCTACCCTGGGGTAGAGAGGCTGTTTCCAAAATGACCCTCGGCATCCTTCCCTCCAAGAACTCCCCACCTTGCTCTTGGGGTGACTCGAACTCACAACCTCTTTGTTGGAAGTGGAGGGTGCTTACCATCAGAGCAACCCACCTTGTCATGAATTATCCAACTCATATATGAATAGATAATTATTATTTTTATCTACTTTGTCACCCCTAGATGCAGTGGACGGCCAAGACAACTTTACATACAAAGGTTATAATTGTAATTAGCTATAAACTATAGCAGAAAAATAAATTAGATCTACTGTCCTTTCTTGTTTCACTAGATCTACTATCATGTACCTCGTTAAATAAAAGCTGTGGGATTTCTTGAGGATTAATGCTAAATGGTGCTGGGTAATACTCCAATAAATTTTAAAAGGCACACTACCCTTTATCATACTCATTGAATGAACTATGGAGGGTCCTGCCTGTTGAATAATATGCATATGAATGTTATGTACTGGCTTGTAATCTAATTTGCTACATGCATTCGATTTTGGTATATAGATTTGATGATTTACAAGAATCGAAGACACTTATAGATTTGATTAATCACTGCTTCCTTTGGTTCACGATAAGTGATTTTTTGTCTTTTTTTATTGTGGTTCAAAATAAGTAATTTTTTCAGATTTCAAGAATGAATTAATTATGTTTTTTTTATACTGTCCTTAAAGTAAATAGTGTTGGAATATGTGTTAGGAGTATTTATGTAAAGAGATAGTAAATATTAATATGATCAATTTTATTGCTAATTAATGTTAAAAGACGAATTTCTTAATGTGTGTAAAAATAACCAAAAAATCATTTATTGTGAACCGGAAGGAGTACATGTAGTGATACGTAGTGTACTTCAATTTTTCTTGGAAGCACAGTACTTTACGTTAATTACTTCCATAAACATGTGTTTGCACAAATAGCAATGAACTCTGAGAAGAAAGAAGAATCTGGTTAATTCAAGATTTAAAGTCAAGTTAATTAGTTCTTTAATTTATGAATATGATTTAAAATTGTCATCCATCTTCGGATCGTGATGACGCTTAACATTTCACTTGCTAGGCAAGTCAATGTTAGAATAATATTATCTATTTTTAAAATAATTTTTAAATCTATTAATAATCAAAGAACAAATGCGGAAGTAAAGTCTGAAATGTAGTGAATAATCCATAAAAATAACGGTGTCTAAATATCATCCCAGAATTAGTGTCACAAGTGCACAAACTTCTAGAATAATACAAATAAAGGTCTGAATAAAATAAAGCTATCCGGAAATAAACACACAGCTAAAGTAAAATAGACGGGGACTTCAGAACTGCGGACGCCATGTAGTTATACCTCAAGTCTCCTCCGAGTAGCTGAAATCCGAGCAAGTCTATGGCACGCCGCTGGGACCAACTCCGAAATCTGCACAAGAAGTGCAGAGTGTAGTATCAGTACAACCGACACCATGTATTGGTAAGTGCTGAACCTAACTTCGACGAAGTAGTGACGAGGCTAAGGAGGGTCACTTACATTACCTGTACGCAATATTAGTAACAACAACAATAATAGAAATAAATCAGGTAAATCGTTTATAATAATTGAAGCCAACTCAGCAGTCATAACCAATTATTGTCACGATCCCAAATTTTCTCCGTAGGAGGTCATGATGCACCTAGTCTCTAAGACTAGGTAAGCCTATCAATGCGGAATAATCATAAATATCTGAAATAAATAAAATATAATTCAAATAATTACAACTCCCAAAACCAGGTAGAAATAAGTCACAAGTTTCTAAAAATTTATTCTTAATGTCGCTATGTATCAAGTTCTAAAGAAAAAATAAGGAAGCAACATAAAAATGATAGAAGGACACTCCGGAGTCTGCGGACGCTGGCAGATATACCTCGAAGTCTCCGTGCGCAGGTAACTCACTGGCGTCTAGACTGGTAAGATGTACCTGGATCTGCACAAAAAGATGTGCAGAAGCGTAGTATGAGTACACCACAACGGTACCCAGTAAGTGCCAAGCCTAACCTCGGTAGAGTAGTGACGAGGTCAGGTCAGGCCCTACTGGAGAATAGATAATGACATGAAAAAAATATTAAAACAATTTAATAAGATAAAATGACTATAAAACTGAATCAAATAGTATGTCACATTTAATGACACCAAATAATTGTAAATAATATCTCGTGGAATCAAAACAGAATTCCTTTCAACTTTATGAAAATCACAACAATTAATCGAAGGCAACTATGGCCATAAATCAATATCAACAAGGGCACTACCGAGGTACCGCCTCGTAATCCCAAATCATAAATAAATTCACAATATCTCATTTCCTTATCTCACCGCGGGAGCCTTCACAATTTATTTTAAAGAAAATATTTTTTTCCGAAATAGCATCCCGCATTTTAGCCATCCTTATCACACCGTATGACTTCTAATAGTTCCCCCTACTAGCCACGTATATCAAGCCACCCTTATCTCACCGCATGCATTTCAATACCCAAACTTTATACTACTTCATGCGTATCAATATCACAATATATCACAATTTGCACCTCAACAACAACAACAACAACCCAGTAGAATCCCATTGATGGGGTCTGGCACCTCAAGTGCCCAAATATTTTAATTTGCCAAAATAAATCAACGATATTTTTCCACAATAAAGATCTCACAGCTCATGCCAACATAAATCATCAATAATAGTTTTTCACAATAAAGAGCCCACGGCTCCATCACAATCTTACAAAAATATTCAAGAATAAATAATTTAGCAAAATAATATTTCAAAATCTTTAATACGTTGTTTCAATACCAAATTAAAAATGTCAAATACTTCATATTAATAATATTTAATTTAAAAAAAATCAATTTCAAATAATGCACAGAATAAAAGAAACCAAGTTTCAACCAACACAGGTAAAATAATTAGCAGGAAAAGGTCAAGCAAATTTAAAGTATACAAATCAAATCAATGATGGAGAATATAACAAGATTTAATAATTTAATTAATATGCAACAGTGATCTTCATAATTTAAACACATAATCCTTCACATTTAGTCCGTGTACACACTCGTCACCTCGTGTACACGACTTTCATTACATTACAATTAATACCAATCCTAGGGAAAGTTTTCCCCACACAAGGTTAAACAAGTCACTTACCTCGACTTGCTCCAATTTAACCAAGTAGTATGCTTTTTCCTCGATTTTTTGATTCCGGTCGACTCGTATCTAGTCATAATTAATTCGATATAGTCAACAAAAATAATAGAATTAATTCTATAAAACAATACTATATTTTTCAATAAAAATCCGAAATTAACTCAAAAATGCCCGTGGGGCCCACGTCTCGAAATCCGGCGAAAGTTATGAAATATGAACGCCCATTCAATCACGAGTCTAGCCATATCAAAATAACTAAATTCCAATAACAATTTGACCCTCAAATCCTCAAATTTATCCATGAGAGTTTTTCAAATTTTTCCAACTTAAATTACCAATTAAATGTTAAAAACAATGATGGATTCGGGTAATCTAACCAAAATTGAGTTAAGAACACTTACCCCGATATTTTTTCTAAAAATCTCCCAAAATTCGCCTCAATCCGAGCTCCAAATCATTAAAAAAGGAAAATGGGATGAAGTCCCATTTTCTGAACATAAACATTCTGTCTAGTGGTTTCTTCTTCGCGAACACGACTCTTGACTCGCGTTTGCGAAGCACAAAAATATGCTGCCTGACATTCCTCTTCGCGAATGCGATGCTTTGCAAACTCAGACCTTCGCGAACGCGTCCCTTACCTCGCGAATGCGTAGAACAAAATACTGGGGTTCCCAGCTGCCTCACTCTCCTTTGCGAACGCGACGCCACTCACGCGTTCGCGATGCACACACTGCCCTACCCTTCGCGTTCGTGTCCTCTCCTCTGCGAATGCGTAGAACAAAAATCTCACCAGATCACAACACTTTTCGCGAACGCGAGGCTCCTCTCGCGAACGCGAAAGAGGAAACCAAAAAAATTACAGCAGCAAATATCAGCTATCTCACCAAGGAGAAAAATGATCCGTTAACCATCCGCAACACGCCCGAGCCCCTCGGGACCTCAACCAAATATACCAACAAGTCCTAATACATCATACGAACTTAGTCGAGTCTTCAAATCACATCCAACAACACTAAAAATACGAATCACACATAGATTCAAGCCTAATAAACGTTGAAACTTTCAATTTCTACAAACGATGCCAGAACATATCAAATCAAGTCCGATTGACCTCAAATTTTGTACACATCATAAATGACATAACGGAGCTGTTAAAATTTTCAGAACTGGATTCTGACCCAGACATCAAAAAGTCAACTCCCTGGTTAAACTTCCACATTTAAATTCCTATTTTAGCCATTTCAAGCCTAATTTCACTACGGACTTCTAAATAAAATTCCGATCATGCTCCTAAGTCCAAAATTACCATACAGAGTTGTTGGAATTATCAAAATTCTATTCCGGGGTTGTTTGCACCAAATTCGGTATTCGGTCACTATTTGAATTTAAACTTTTAATTTTTCTTCAAAATTTCATATATTGGGCTAGGGACCTCGAAATTTGATTCTGGGCATACGCCCAAGTCCCAAATTACGATACAGACCTATTGAAACTGTCAAAATACTGATATGAGTCCGTTTGCTAAAACTGTTGACCAAGGTCAACTCAATTGAGTTTTAAAGCTCTAATTCACATTTTAATTTATTTTTTCGCATAAAAACTTTATGAAATATTTTACGGACTGCGCACGCAAGTCGAGGAATGATAAATAGTACTTTTCGAGGTCTTAGAACACAGAATTAATTATTAAATTTAAAGATGACATTTTGAGTCATCACATTCTCTACCTTTAAAACAAACGTTCGTCCTCGAACGGAGTTAGAAAAAGTACCTGAGCTGGTGAATAAGTGTGGATAGCGGCTTCGCGTATCATGCTCAGTCTCCCAAGTCGCATGTTCGATTGGACGATTCCTCCACTGAACCTTCACGGAAGCAATGTTCTTTGACCTCAGCTTCTGAATCTACCTATCCAAAACAGCCACTGGTTCCTCAACATAAGATAGATCTTTGTCCAACTGAACCGATTTGAAGTCTAATACATGAGACGGATCGCCGTGATATTTCCGAAGCATGGAAACATGGAATACCGGATGAATCGTAGAAAGACTAGGTGGTAGTGCAAGTTTGTAAGCCACCTCTCCAACTCTCTCAAGAATCTCAAAAGGCCCAATATACCTAAAGCTCAACTTGCCCTTCTTCCCAAACCTCATCACACCCTTCATAGGCGAAACCCGGAGCAATACCTGCTCATCAACCATGAATGCAACATCACGAACCTTCCAATCCGCATAACTCTTCTGTCTAGATTGGGCTGTACGAAGTCGATCCTGAATCAACTTAACCTTTTCCAAGGCATCCTGAACCAAGTCTGTACCCAATAGTCTAGCCTCGCCCGGTTCGAACCAACCCACTGGAGACCGGCACCGCCTACCATACAAGGCCTCATACAGAGCCATCTTAATGCTTGACTGGTAACTGTTGTTGTAAGCAAAATCTGCAAGTGGTAATAACTGATCCCAAGTACCCCCAAAATCTATCTCACAGGCATGAAGCATATCCTCCAGTATCTGAATAGTGCGTTTGGACTGCCCGTCCGTCTGAGGGTGAAATGCTATATTCAACTCTAACTGAGTACCCAACTCACGTTGTACTGCCCTCCAAAACTGTGAGGTAAACTGTGTACCCCAGTCAGAGGTGATAGATACCGGTACACCGTGAAGTCTGACAATCTCGCGAATATATACCTGAGCCAGCTGCTCTGAAGAGTAAGTAGTAATCACAGGAATGAAATGAGCTAATTTGGTCAGCCTATCCACAATCACCCAAACTGCATCAAACTTCCGCTGAGTCCGTGGGAGCCCAACAATGAAATCTATAGTGATCCGCTCCCATTTCCATTCTAGAATCTCTAACTTCTGAAGTAATCCATCCGTTCGCTGATGCTCATATTTCACCTGTTGAAAATTTAGACACCGAGATACATACTCCACTATGTCTTTCTTTATCCGCCTCCACCAATAGTACTGTCTCAAGTCCTGATACATCTTTGCAGCACTCGGATGAATGGAGTACCGCGAACTGTGAGCCTCCTGGAGAATCAACTCACGCAAGACATCTAAATTGGGTACACATAGCCTGCCCTGCATCCGTAGTACACCATCATCTCCAATAGTGACTTCCTTGGGATCACCGTGCTGAACTGTATCCTTAAGGACAAGCAAATAAGGGTCATCATACTGACGCTCCCTGATACGATCATAAAGAGAAGACTAATAAACCACACAAGTCAAAACTCGACTCGACGCTGAAACATCCTATCTAACATACTGGTTGGCCAAAGCCTGAACATCCAAAGCCAATGGCCTCTCTGCTGCTGCTAGATATGCTAGGCTCCCCAAACTCTTTGCCCGATGACTCAAGGCATCTGCCACCACATTAGCCTTCCTGTGATGGTATAGAATAGTGATATAATAGTCCTTAAGTAGCTCTAACCACCTCCGCTGACACAAGTTAAGATCCTTCTGTTTGAACAGATGTTGCAGACTCCGGTGATCGATGTAGATCTCATAATGGACACCATACAAATAGTGCCACCAAATCTTCAAGGCATGAACAATAGCTGCTAACTCAAGGTCGTGGATAGGATAGTTCTTTTCATGCACCTTCAGTTGTCTAGATGCGTAGGCAATCACCAGACCATCCTGCATCAACACCGCGTCGAGACCAATCCGCGACGCATCACAATATACAGTATAAGACCCCAAACCTTTAGGAAATACCTATACCGGGGTTGTAGTCAAAACTTTCTTGAGCTTTTGAAAGATCTCATCACACTCCTCTGTCCACCCGAACGGAGCACCCTTCTGGGTTAGCCAAGTCATAGGTGCTGCAATAGATGAGAAACCCTCTAAAAATCGACTGTAATACCCCGCCAAACCAAGGAAACTCAGATCTCCGTAGCTGAGGACGGTCTAGGATAACTCTGCACTGCCTCAACCTTCTTCGGATCTACCTTGATCCCCTCACTTGACATTACGTGTACCAAAAATGCCACTGAATCTAGCCAGAACTCACAATTTGAGAATTTTGCATATAACTTCTTTTCTCTCAAGGTCTGAAGCACAGTCCTCAGGTGCTACTCATGATCCTCCCGACTCCGGGAGTACACCAAAATGTCGTCAACAAACACAATGATGAATGAGTCAAGATAGGGCCGGAATACATTGTGCATCATGTGCATGAATGTTGTTGCAGCGTTGGTCAACCCAAATGACATCACAAGGAACTCGTAGTGACCATACTGAGTCCTGAAAGCAGTCTACGGGATATCTGCCTCCCGAATCTTTAACTGATGATAGCCTGAATGCAAGTCAATCTAGGAAAATACTCTAGCACCCTGTAACTAATCAAATAGGTCAACAGTACGAGGCAATGTATACTTGTTCTTCGTTGTAACCTCATTCAAATAGCGATAATCAATGCACATAAACATAGAACGATCTTTCTTCTTCACAAACAAGATTGGGGCACCCCAAGGTGACATACTGGGCCGAATGAAACTCTTATCAAGCAATTCCTATAACTGTTCCTTCAACTCCTTCAACTCAGGAGGAGCCATATAATATGGAAGAACAGAGATGGCCTGAGTGCCCGGTAACAAGTCAATACCAAAGTCGATATCTCTGTCGGGCGGTATGAACGAAAGATCAGCTGGAAATATATCTTGATAATCCCTCACTACTGGAACTGACTCAGCTGTAGGGGTATCAATACTGACAACTCTCACATAAGCTAGATACGTGTCACACCTCTTCTCAACCATTCATTGAGATTTAAGAAAGGAAATAACTCTGCTGGGAGTATAATCTAAGGTACCTCTCCACTCTAACCGCGGTAATCCTGGCATAGCCAGCGTCATGGTCTTGGCGTGAAAATCAAGAATAGCATAATGGGGCGACAGCCAGTCCATGCCCAAAATAATATCAAAGTCTACCATACTAAGCAATAATAAATCGGCTCTAGTCTCAAAACCACTAAGAACAACCAAATACGACCAATACGCACGGTCAACAACAATGGAATCACCCACAGGTGTAGATTTATAAACAGGAGAACTCAAAGAATCACGAGATACGCCCAAATATGGAGCAAAATAAGATGACACATAGGAATAAGTGGAGCCTGGATCAAATAAGACTGACACAGACCAGAACAATACCTGTAATGATAGAGTCGGATACAACTGCCTCTATACGAGCAGGAAGGGCATAATATCTGGCCTGGCCTCCCTCTCTAGGGCGACTTCTACCTGCCCGACCTCCACCTCGAGCTGGCTGAGCGGGTTGAGTGGCATCTAGTGCTGTAATCATAGCTTGGGGGCCCGGTGGAGCATGCCGTGCCTGCGTAGTCTATGGAGGTATACCCCTCCTATGTTTGGGTCAATCCCTCACAATATGGCGAGTGTCGCCATACTCAAAACAAGCTCTCGGAGGAACTCGTAGCGACATCACAAAGAACTTATAGTGACCACAATGAATGTTGTTGCGGCGTTGGTCAGCCCAAATGACATCACAAGGAACTCGTACTGACCATACCGAGTCCTGAAAGAAGTCTTCGGGATATCTGGCTCCCGAATCTTCAATTGATGATAGAATGAACGCAAGTCAATCTAGGAAAACACTCTAGCACCCTGTAACCGATCAAATAGGTCATCAATACGAGGCAATGGATACCTTCTCTTCACTGTAACTTTGTTCAACTAGCGATAATCAATGCATATACGCATAGAACGATCCTTCTTCTTCACAAACAAGACTGGTGCACCCCAAGGTGACACACTGGGCCGAATAAAACCCTTATCAAGCAATTCCTGTAACTGTTCCTTCAACTCCTTCAACTCAGGAGGAGCCAAAAAATATGGAGGAATAGAGATGGGTTGAGTGCCCGGGAACAAGTCGATATCTCTGTCGGGCGGCATGCCCGGAAGATCAGTTGGAAATATATCTTGATAATCCCTCACTACTGGGATTGACTCAACTGTAGGGGTATTAATACTGACATCTGTCACATAAGCTAGATACGTGTCACACCCCTTCTCAACCATTCGTTGAGATTTAAGAAATGAAACAACTCTGCTGGGACTATAATCTAAGGTACCTCTCCACTCTAACCGCGGTAATCCTGGCATAGCCAGCATCACAATATTGGCGTGAATATCAAGAATAGAATAATTGGGCAACAACCAGTCCATGCCCAAAATAATATCAAAGTCTACCATACTTAGCAATAATAAATCGTCTCTGATCTCAAAACCACTAAGAAAAACAAAACACGACCTATACATACGGTCAACAACAATGGAATCACCCACATGTGTAGATACAAAAATAAGAGAACTCAAAGAATCACGGGATACGTCAAATATGGAGCAAAATAAGATGACACATAGGAATAAGTGGAGCCTGGATCAAATAATACTGACACAGACCGGAACAATACATGTAATGACAGAGTCGGATACAATTGCCTCTATACGAGCAGGAAAGGCATAGTATCTGGCCTGGCCTCCCCCTCTAGGGCGACCTTTACCTACCCGACCTCCACCTCGAGTTGGCTGAGCAGGTTGAGTGGTAGTTGGTGCTGTAATCATAGCCTGGGGGCCTAGTAGTGCACGCGGTGCCTGAGTAGTCTGTGAAGGTTCACCCCTACTAGGTCTGGGCTCTCTCCATATGGAGACTATCACCACACTCAAAACAAGCTCTCGGAGGGCGTGGCTATTGCGACTACTCAGGCCAGGTCAGCTGGACTGACCGTTGAAAGCACCCCGTGCAGGAGGTACACTAGACATTTGGCGGTGCATAATAAGGCTCCTGGGGCCTAGGAGTAGCCGGAATACCACTGGCGGCTGGAAGTGCTGAATGAATAGGGAGACTCACATAGCNTAAGCTGTCCAAACTCTCTGCCTTATGACTCAAGGTATCGACCACTATATTGGCCTTTCCAGGATGATAGAGAATGGTGATATCATAATCCTTAAGAAACTCCAACTACCTTAGCTGCTGCAAATTAAGATTCTTCTGTTTAAACAGATGTTGTAGACTCCGGTGATCGGTGTAGACCTCACAATGGACACCGTACAAATAATGCCGCCAAAATTTGAAGGCATGAACAATAGCTGCTAACTCCAGGTCATGTACATGATAATTCTTCTCATGCACCTTTAACTGTATGGACGCATAGGTAATCACCCTACCATCTTGCATCAACACTACACCGAGACCAATACGCGACGCGTCACAATACACAGTATAAGACCCTGTACCTGTAGGTAATACCAATACTGGGGCTGTAGTCAAAGTTGTCTTGAGCTTTTGAAAGCTCTCCTCACATTCCTTGGTCCACCTGAACGGAGCACCCTTCTGGGTGAATTTGGTCATAGATGCAGCAATAGAAGAGAAACCCTTTACAAATCGGCAATAATACCCTGCCAAACCAACGAAACTCTAGATTTTCGTAACTGAGGACGGTCTGGACTAACTCTACAC
This sequence comes from Nicotiana otophora, assembly GCA_000715115.1. Classification (NCBI taxonomy): domain Eukaryota; kingdom Viridiplantae; phylum Streptophyta; class Magnoliopsida; order Solanales; family Solanaceae; genus Nicotiana; species Nicotiana otophora. Next base: position 156,671 of record AWOL01S0006264.1, read on the forward strand.
TGCTTCAATCTTCTTCGGATCTACCTTGATTCCCTCGCACGAAACTATATGACCCAAACATCCCACTGAATCAAGCCAGAATTCACACTTTGAAAATTTTGCATATAACTTCTTTTCTCTCAAAATCTGAAGCACAGTCCTTAGGTGTTGTTCATGATCTTCCCGACTCCGGGAATACACCATAATGTCGTCAATAAACACAATGATGAAAGAATAAAGATAGGGCTGAAATACACTATTCATTAAGTGCATAAATGCCGCTGGGGCATTGGTCAGCCCAAAAGACATCACAAGGAACTTGTAATGACCGTATCGAGTCCTGAAAGCAGTCTTCGGGATATCTGGCTCTTGAATCTTCAACTGATGATTTCCTGAACGCAAGTCAATCTTAGAAAACACTCTGGCACCCTGAATTTGATCAAATAGGTCATCAATATGTGGCAATGGATACCTGTTCTTCACGGTAACCTTGTTCAGCTGGCGGTAATCAATACACATCTGCATAGAACTATCCTTCTTCTTTACAAATAAGACAGGAGCACCCCAAGGCGATACACTAGGCCGAATGAAACCCTTATCAAGAAACTCCTGTAACTGTTCTTTTAATTCTTTCAACTTTGTTGGGGCCATACGGTATGGTGGAATATAAATGGGCTGAGTGCCCGGTAACAAATCAATGCCAAAATAAATATCCCTGTCGGGTAGCATACCTGGAAGATCCGCTGGAAATACATCGGAAAAATACCTTACTATAGGAACTGACTCCACGGTAGGAGTATCAATACTAACATATCTTACATAGGCCAGATACGCATCAAATCCCTTCTCAACCATTCATTGAGCTTTAAGAAATGAAACAACCTTGCTAGGAACATGATCCGAGGTACCTCTCCACTCTAGCCACAGTAGACCTGGCATAGCCAATGTCACCGTCTTGGTGTAACAATCAAGAATAGCATGATAGGGCGACAACCAGTCCATGCCCAAAATAATATCGAAATCCACCATACTGAGCAATAATAAATCGACATTGGTCTCAAAACCACTGATAACAATTAAACACAACTGATACACACGGTCCACAATAATAGATTCACCCACAGGTGTAGATACATAAACAGAAGAACTTAAGGAATCACGTGATACGCCCAAATACGGGGCAAAATAAGATGACACATAAGAATAAGTGGAGCCTGGATCAAATAAGACTGACGCATCTCTATGACAGACCGGAATAATACCTGTGATAACAGAATCTGGCTTGGCCTCCCCCTCTAGGGCGACCTCTACCTGCCCGACCTCTACCTCTAGCTGGATGTGCAGGTGGAGTGGCAACTGGTGCAGTAATCATGGCCTGAGAAGCCTGAGGACC
>AWOL01S0006264.1:162404-179037 GCA_000715115.1 Nicotiana otophora
TGTATCTGATACTAGGGTGGAGACCCTCAATAAATCTACGAACTCGCTCTCGAACAGTAGCAACTAAGGCTGGTGCATGCCTAGACAAATCACTAAATCGGACCGCATACTCTGACACGGTCATAGAACCCTGGCACAACTGCTCAAACTCTGCGCGCCATGCATCTCTAAGACTCTGAGGAACATACTCCCTTAAGAACATATCTGAAAATTGAGTCCAAGTAAGTGAAGCCGCCTCAACCGGACTATCCAACTCATATGCCCGCCACCACTAGTAGGCTGCTCCTATAAACTGGAATGCCGTGAAAGAAACCCCACTGTAATCCACAATACCCATAGTACGAAGGATACAGTGACATTCCTCCAGAAAACCCTGAGCATCCTCTAAAGCTAAACCGTTGAAAGTGAGAGGCTGGTACTTCTTATACCTCTCGAGCCTGGGCTGCTCCCCCTCTGAAACTGTTGTCCTAATCTCAGGCCGAACTGGGATAACTGGATGTACTAGTATAATCTTTGGGGCATGGTCAACTTGGGCCCGTGGCTCTGGAGTACGGGTGGCGGGAGTCTATGCTCCTCCCCCAGTCTGAGATGTGGCAGGAGCAAGTGGAATTAATCCTGCCTGAACTAGAGTGCCAAACATGCTCAAAAACTGGGCAAGAGTCTACTAAAGTGCAGGAGTAGTAACAGGTGTCTCAGGCGCCTGCTCTCCAAGTGGAGCTACTGGTGGCTCTGGTGCAGCAGTTCGTGCAAGTGCTCTGGCTGCACCACGTGGTTTTCCTCGGCCTCTGACTCGGTCTCTGTCCCGTCCCCGGCCTCTTGCGGCTCCAACATGGGGCACGGGTGTCTGATCATCAGATCCAGTTGTGCGTGTCCTCACCATCCGTGAGAGAATAAAGAGACAATTGTTTAGAACTTTGAAATCAACAAAGGCGCACGATAAGGAAATCAAAGAAGTGAATATTTCCTAACAGCTCCATAGCCTCTCGAAGATAAGTACAGACGTCTCCGTACTGATCCGCAAGACTCTACTAAACCTGCTTGTGACTCATAACACCCATTAATCTAGTGCTCTGATACCAACTTGTCACGACTCCAAATTCCCTCCGTAGGAGGTCGTGATGGTACCTAGTCTCTAAGACTAGGTAAGCCTATCAATGCAGAATAATCATAAATATCTAAAATAAATAAAATACAATTAAAATAATTACAACTCCCAAAACCCGGTAGAAATAAGTCACAAGCTTCTAAAAATTTATTCTCAATGTCTCTATGTATCAAGGTCTAAAGAAAAATAAGGAAGCAACATTAAAATTATAGAAGGGGACTCCGGAGTCTGCGGACGCTGGCAGATATACATCGAAGTCTCCATGCGCAGGTAACTCACTGACGTCTAGACTGGTAAGATGTACCTGGATCCGCACAAAAAGATGTGCATAAGCATAGGATGAGTACACCACAGCGATACCCAGTAAGTGCCAAGCCTAACCTCGGTAGAGTAGTGACGAGGTCAGGCCAGGCCCTACTGAAGAATAGATAATGACATGAAAAAAATATTTAAACAATTTAATAAGATAAAATGACTATGGAAATGAATCAAATAGTATGTCACATTTAATGACACCAAATAATTATAAATAATATCTCGTGGAATCAAAACAGAATTCCTTTCAACTTTATGAAAATCACAACAATTAATCGAAGGCAACTATGGCCATAAATCAATATCAACAAGGGCACTACCGAGGTACCGCCTCGTAATCCCAAATCATAAATAAATTCACAATACTCATTTCCTTATCTCACCACGGGAGCCTTCACAATTTATTTTAAAGAAAATATTTTTTTTCGAAATAGCATCCCGCGTTTTAGCCATCCTTATCACACCGTATGACTTCTAGTAGTTCCCCCTACTAGCCACGCATATCAAGCCACCCTTATCTCACCGCATGCATTTCAATACCCAAACTTTATACTACCTCATGCGTATCAATATCACAATATATCACAATTTGCACCTCAAGTGCCCAAATATTTTAATTTGCCAAAATAGATCAACGATATATTTCCACAATAAAAATCTCACAGCTCATGCTAACATAAATCATCAATAATAGTTTTCTACAATAAAGAGCCCACGGCTCCATCACAGTCTTACAAAAATATTCAGAAATAAATAATTTAGCAAAATAATATTTCAAAATCTTTAATACGTTGCTTCAATACAAAATTAAAAATGTCAGATACTTCACATTAATAATATTTAATTTAAAGAAAATCAATTTCAAATAATGCTCAGAATAAAAGAAACCAAGTTTCAACCAAACAGGTAAAATAATTAGCAGGAAAAGGTCAAGCAAATTTAAAGTATACAAATCAAATCAATGATGGAGAATATAACAAGATTTAATAATTTAATTAATATGCAACAGTGATCTTCATAATTTAAACACATAATCCTTCACATTTAGTTCGTGTACACACTCGTCACCTCGTGTACACGACTTTCATCACATTACAATTAATACCAATCCTAGGGAAAGTTTCCCCCACACAAAGTTAGACAAGTCACTTACCTCGACTTGCTCCAATTTAACCAAGTAGTATGCTTTTTCCTCGATTTTCCGATTTCGGTCGACTCGTATCTACTCATAATTAATTCGATACAGTCAACAAAAATTGTAGAATTAATTCTATAAGAAAATACTACATTTTCAATAAAAATCCGAAATTAATTCAAAAATAGCCAGTGGGGCCCACATCTCGGAATCCGATGAAAGTTATGAAATATGAATGCTCATTCAATCACGAGTCTAACCATACCAAAATGACTAAATTTCAATAACAATTTGACCCTCAAATCCTCAAATCTATCCATGAGGGTTTTTCAAATTATTTTCAACTTAAATCACCAATTAAATATTAAAAATTGTTATGGATTCGGGTAATCTAACCAAGATTAAGTTAAGAACACTTACCCCGATGTTTTCTCTAAAAATGTTAAACTATTTAGACATAACGGACCCCAACATCAAAAAGTCTCCAACTTAAATCCTCAAATCATAAATGACATAACTGAGCTGTTAAAATTTTCAGAACTAGATTCCGACCCCGACATCAAAAAGTCAACTCCCCGGTCAAACTTCCAAACTTAAATTCCTATTTTAGCCATTTCAAGTCTAATTTCACTACGGACTTCTAAATAAAATTCTGATCACGCTCCTAAGTTTAAAATCACCATACGGAGCTGTTGGAATCATCAAAATTCTATTCCGGGGTCGTTTGCACATAATTCGACATCTGGTCACAATTTGAATTTAAACTTTTAATTTTTCTTCAAAATTCCATATCTCGGGCTAGGGACCTCGGACTTTGATTCTGCGCATATGCCCAAGTCCCAAATCACGATACGGACCTACCGAAACTGCCAAAATACTAATCCAAGTCCTTTTGCTAAAAATGTTGACCAAGGTCAACTCAGTTGAGTTTTAAAGCTCTAATTCACATTTTCATTCATATTTTCGTATAAAAACTTTCCGAAAAATTTTATGCACTGCGCACGCAAGTCAAGGAATAATAAATAGTACTTTTTGAGGTCTTAGAATACAGAATTAATTATTAAATTTAAAGATGACATTTTGAGTCATCACATTCTCCACCTCTAAAACAAACGTTCGTCCTAGAACGGAGTTAGAAAAAGTACCTGAGCTAGTGAATAAGTGTGGATAACAGCTGCGCATATCATACTCGGTCTCCCAAGTCGCCTCTTCGATCGGATGACCCCTCCACCGAACCTTCACGAAAGCAATGTTCTTTGACCTCACCTTTCAAATCTGCCTATCCAAAATAGCCATTGGTTCCTCAACATAACATAGATCCTTGTCCAACTGAACCAAACTGAAGTCTAATACATGAGACGGATTGCCGTGATATACTATAGCAAAGAATATTTAATATTAAGTTTAATATTGAAACAAACAAAGGTAAATAGCAAAGTATGATAGAAATCAGAGAGAAAATATGCAGTTTAATATTTAATATGCTAAATGTCAAATAACAATTAAGGCACATAATTCAAATAGCATGTAACAATTAATGCAGGAACTCAAGAATTAATATTTGACAAAGAATAGGAGAGAAATAATAATAATAATAATTAATTCATGATTTAAAATAATTTATGATTTTTCAAGTAAGCAGGCAAACAATTAATTTGACGACGTATAGACACTCGTCACCTCGCCTATACGTCATTCACATGCAATTCACATAACAAATAATTTGAGGGTTCTATTCCCTCAAGTCAAGGTTAACCAAGACACTTACCTTGTTTTGCAAATTCCAATCAATTACTCAACCACAACTTTTCCTTTTAAATTTGTCTCTAAAAGCTTCAAATCTATTCACAAACAATTCAATATATTTAATACGAATCATAAGAATTAATTCCATATAAATTTACTAATTTTTCGGACAAAATCCAAAATTCATTAAAATATTCGACAGTGGGACCCACATCTCAAATCTCGGAAAAACTTACGAAATTCGAACACCCATTCCGAGACGAGTCCAACCATATAAAAATTATCCAATTCCGATGTCAAAGGGACCTTCAAATCTTAAATTTTCGTTTTTGGAAGATTTTATAAAAATCTGATTTTTCTTCCATAAATACACGGATTCATGATATAAATGAGTATGAAATCATGAATTATAATCAATATAGGATTAGAAACACTTACCCCAATATTATTTTCGTGAAAATCGCCCAAATATCGCCTTACCCGAGCTCAAAAATGGAAAAGAGTTGAAAATTGGTCGAAACCCCATTTCCAGAACTTAAGTTGTGTTTCTGGAATTTTTACCCTTCGTGAACGCGGTCAGTGCCTAGCGTTCGCGAAGCACAAAATCCTACTGCCCAATTTTACTCTTCACGAATGCGAGGGCTACTTCGCGAACGCGAAGCTTGCCTGGCTTGGCCTTCGCAAACGCGAGATGCCCTTCGCGAACGCGAAGGCAATTGTCCTGGCCAGCCCATTTCCCTTCGCGAACGCGAGGTTTCGATCGCGAACGCGAAATTTCGCACCTCAAACCTTCGCGAACGCGTTCTTTCTGTCGCGAACGCGAAGCACAAAATGTGCCAGCCCCAATTTGCTATTCTCGCGAATGCGAAGAAGGAAACGAGAAGCAGGTTTCTACAGTTTCCTCAAGTTCAAAAATGATCCGTTAACCATCCGAAACGAACCCGAGCCCTCGGGGCTCCAAACCAAACATGCACCCAAGTCCTAAAACATCATACGAACTTGCTCGCGCTATCAAAGCGCCAAAATAATACCAAGAACTACGAATCGGACACCAATTCAAAAACAAATTTCAAGAAAACTTTAAAACTTATATTTTTTTACAACCGGACATCCGAATCATGTCAAATCAACTCCGATTCTTATCAAATTCGGCAGACAAGTCATAAATATTATAGTGGACCTATACCGGGCTCCGAAACTAAAATACAGACCCGAGGTCTATAAATCCAACATCAGCAATTTCTTAGAAATCATTAAGCTTTCAAGCTTTTAATTTTTCATCAAAATTCCATATCTCGGGCTAGGGACCTCATAATTCAATTCCGGGCATACGCCCAAGTCCCAAATCACGATACGGATCTACCGGAATTGTCAAAATACTGATCCGGGTCCTTTTGCTTGAAATGTTGATTAAAGTATACTCAGTTGAGTTTTAAAGCTCTATTTCACCTTTTAATCTATTTTTCAGATAAAAACTTTCCGGAAAATTGTACGGACAGTGCACTCAAGTCGAGGAACGATAAATAGTGCTTTTCGAAGTCTTAGAACATAATTACTTATTAAATTTAAAGATGACATTTTGGGTCATCACAAATATATGTACTCATCTTAAATCTTTTGGATATATATATATATATATATATATATATATATATATATATATATATATACACTACTCTCTCTTCACGTGCATTGCATTTGTATTTCATATTATTTCTTTTAAGAGAAGATACAGTAAAAATAGTTAACGCATACATATTCAAAAAACATATGATTTAATTATATATTACAAATATAAATATACTAAAAGCTAGCATTGTCGTGTAGCCTTAAGATATTTTATGAGTAAAGTCCAAATACACTCAACCAACTCTATCTCTATTCTTCTAGCCATCTCGGTATCAATTATATTTTGGCATATCTCCCTTTGTAAATTCGATTGCTCCAATAAATGATGTCAGAAGAAATATTATTTGATCAGCTTTATGATTTTATTATTATCCTTCCGCCATATATTTTTATATATATATATATATATATATATATATATATATATCAATTGTGCATTGACAAAATTGTCGTCTCTGTGTTGATTGCTCTTTTTTTGCAAAAGTCAAGCCTCACATTTTCTATTTTAATGTATATATCATGTACAAAATCTTCAATTTCATCTTATATGCCTATAAGTAATTATATTTATTTATACATAGATAAGTGTTCAAATTCAAATATAATCGATAGATACAAAAGGTTGAATTGCATAATCAATTATTTTTATCTACTGAATAAAAGTTAAGTAATCAAGTAAAAATAAATTAAGGGAAGAGGTCCATATATCCCTCGTATTATTCAAAATTACTTAATTTCTTATTCTTCAATAGATTCTTAGAGCATGATATATCTTCTTCGGATGACCATGTGTCACGGCCCGAAAGTTTTCACCGACGGGACCGTGATGGCGCCTAACATTTCACTTACTAGGCAAGCCAACGTTAGAGAATCATTAACCAATTCCTTATTTCCATTCAGTAATTAAAAATAATTAACTAAGATGAAATATAATAAGTACGGAATATCATAAAACTATATTAACTACTACCACCCGGATTTGGAGTCACCATTCACGAGCATTCTAGAATTTACGACAAGTAATAATCTGAAAGAAATACAATTTTCTGAATGAAAGAAAACAGTAGGACATAAAAGATAGACGGGGACTTCAAGGTCTGTGAACGACGACAGATCTACCTTGAGTCTCCGAATAGCGGACCAGTAGCAAATCTCGATCAACCTGAGCTGGAATTAAAATCTGCACAGAAAGTGCAGAGTGCAACATCAGTACAACCGACCCCATATACTGGAAAGTGTCGAACCTAACCTCGGCGAAGTAGTGACGAGGCTAGGACAAAACACCCACATATAACCTGAACAGTATAATCATGCTAGTAGCAACGACAGTAAATAAAGTAATAACGCATAAATAATGGGAAGGGAACATACAGTGAGGGAATACAACATAAAGAGTGAGAATAATGAAAAGACAGAATTAAACAAAAAAATCCTTAAACGAATTGAGCAATTAAAACAGCAAGGAAAGCTGCACGACATCACCCTTCGTACTTTACACTCTTCCTCACAATATAATTAAATTATGCACGGCCTCACCCTTCGTGCTTTACACTCTTCCTCACAATATAATTAAATTATGCACGGCATCACCCTTCATACTTTACACTCTTCCTCACAATATAATTAAATTATGCACGGCATCACCCTTCATACTTTACACTCTTCCTCACAATTCACAGAATCAATAACAACGGATAGAGAGAAGTTTCACAAGAAATCAATATTTCATCAATGATTACTTTCACAATTTAACATCTCGACCTCGAATCAATATTCACAATTTTATCGACCTTGGTTGAACCGGATACAAGTCTCCCAATATTTTAACAACAACAATAAGCATGGATAACAAGATTTAAGACTACAAATTTGCAAGAAATGGAATTTCACTCGCATGCTATGTCTTGACCGCAACGTATAGATGCTCGTCACCTCAACTATACTTCGTATTCAACAACAAAACACGTAGCAAATACTCACACAATACCTATTCCCTCAAGCCTAAGTTAGACACAACACTTACCTTGCTCTGAAGGCCACTTAATTCTCACTCACAACCTTTCCTTTGGAATTCACTTCCAAACCACTCGTATCTATTAAAAAATGACTCAATAATATTAAATATTGCTAAAGAATTAATTATATTTCATAAATTAAATTTCCCAAATTTTCCTCCAAAAAGTCAAAAAATCGACCCTTGGCCCGCTTGGTTAAAACCTGAGGTTCAGACCAAAATCTTTTTATTCATTCATCCCCGAGCCCGAATATATAATTGGTTTTGGAATCCGACCCCAAATTGAGGTCTAAATCCCCAAATTCCCGAAATTCCTAGTTTCTACCCTAACCCCTAATTCTACCATGAAAACTCTAGATTTGTGGTTGAAAGTTCAAGAAATGTAATGGGTAATTGAAAGAAAATGGTTTAGAATCACTTACCAACAATTTGGGGAAGAAATGACTCTTGAAAAATCGCCTCACCGTTTGGTTTTTGAGAAAAATGAGTTTTTGGCTAAAATCCCGTTTTTGGATTCTCTTAAGTGCTGGGCGACAGTGTTCAATGCGTTCGCGAGAGCACTGTCACATTTGCGAAGGGTACTGGCTGCCAAGGCTTCGCGTTCGCGAGGCCCAACTCGCGTTCGCGATGATTACTTCCCCCTGGCCTTCGCGTTCACGAGACAAGGCTCGCGTTCGCGATGATGCAACGAGCAACCCCCCCTCCCCAGGTCCCCACATGCTTCGCGTTCGCGTTGAGCCAGTCTCATTCGCGAAGGGTAAGTCCCCCATCACTTCGCGTTCGCGACCAGGCCTTTGAGTTCGCGAGGAAGAAAACTTGCGCTGCCCAGTTTACTCTTCGCGTTCGCGAGAGTACCTTCGCGAATGCGAAGAAGGACTTGCCAGAACACAGACTCTGCAGAAAAATTAGATTTTCAAAGTCCAAATCATCCTGTGGCCTATCCGAAACTCACCCGAGCCCTCGGGGCTCCAAACCAAACATGCACACAGGTCTAAAAATATCATACGAACTTGCTCGTGTGATCAAATCGCCAAAATAACATCTAGAACTACGAATCTAGCACCAAATCAAATGAAATCCTCAAGAACACTTAAAAATTACTATTTTCTCAATTGAAGGCCTGAATCACGTCAAATCAACTCTGTTTCTCACCAAATTTCTCAGACAGATCTTAAATATCATAATGAACCTGTACCGGACTCCATAACCCAAATACGGACCCGGTACTAACAATGCCCAACATCAATCAATTCTTTAAAATAATTAATTTTCAGATTTTTAATTTTCATCAAAAATTCATAATTTGATCTAGGGAGCTCAAAATTTGATTCCGGGCATATGTCCAGGTCCCATAATTCGATACAGACCCACAGGGACCGTCAAAACATGGATCTAGGCCCGTTTACTAAAAATATTGACCGAAGTCAACTAAAATAAACTTTTAAGGAAAAAATTCTTTTTTTATTAGTTTTCAACATAAAAGCTTTCCGAAAACCTGCCGAACTGCGCACGTAAATCGAGGAAGGTAAAAATGAGATTTGTAAGGCTTAAGAGCGCAAATTCGAGTTCTAAAACATAAGATGATCTTTTGGGTCATCACATTCTCCACCTCTAAAATAACCGTTCGTCCTCGAACGGACATAAAAAAGTACCTGGGCTGGTGAAAAGGTGGGGATATCTACTTCGCATATCGGACTCGGAATCCCAAGTAGCTGCCTCAATAGGCTGACCTCTCCACTACACTCAAACTGAAGGGTAGCTTTTTGATCTCAACTGGCGAACTTGCCGGGCTAGAATTGCCACCGGCTCCTCCTCGTAAGTCAAATCCTTGTCCAACTGGACAGAGCTGAAATCTAACACATGGGACGGATCGCCGTGATACTTTCGAAGCATGGACACATGGAATGCCGGATGAATAACTGATAAACTAGGTGGCAACGCAAGCTTGTAAGCCACATCTCCTACTCTCTCCAGAATCTCAAAAGGTCTGATATAGCTAGGGCTCAACTTGCCCTTTTTTCCGAACCTCATTACACCCTTCATGGGTGATACCCGAAGTAACACTCTCTCTCCGACCATGAATGCAACATCACGAACTCTATGGTTGGCATAACTCTTCTGCCTGGACTGAACTGTGCGAAGTCGATCCCGAATAATCTTGACCTTATCCAAGGCATCCTGTAATAAGTCTGTGCCCACCAATAGAGCCTCTCCCGTCTCGAACCACCCAACTGGCGACCGACACCGCCTACCATATAATGCCTCATAGGGAGCCATTTGAATGCTCGACTGGTAGCTATTGTTGTAGGCAAACTTTGCAAGGGGCAAGAACCGATCCCACGATCCTCCGAAGTCTATAACACAAGCGCGGAGCATATCCTCCAAGATCTATATAGTACGCTCAGACTGCCTGTCCGTCTGAGGATGAAATGTTATGCTCAACTCAACCCGCATACCCAACTCACGCTGAACTGGCCTCCAAAAGTACGAGGTAAACTGCGTACCTCGATCGGAAATGAGAGACACGGGCACACCGTGAAGACGGACGATCTCCCGAATATAAATCTCTGCTAACCGCTCCGAGGAATAGGTAACTGCCACAGGAATGAAATGCGCTGACTTAGTCAGCCTGTCCATAATAACCCAAACTGCATCGAACTTCCTCTAAGTTCGTGGGAGTCCAACAACAAAATCCATAGTGATACGCTCTCACTTCCACTCAGGAATATCTAACCTCTGAAGTAAACCACCAGGTCTCTGATGCTCACACTTTACCTGCTGGAAATTTAGGCACTGAGCTACATAGACAACTATGACCTTCTTCATTTGCCTCTACCAATAATGCTGCCTCAAGTCCTGATACATCTTGGCGGTGCCCGGATAAATAGAATACCGGGAACTATGGGACTCCTCAAGGATCAACTCACGAAGTCCATCCACATTAGGCACACAGATACGACCCTGCATCCTCAAAACTCCATCATCTCCAACAGTAACCTGCTTGGCACCACCGTGACGCACTGTGTCTCTAAGGACAAGTAAATGAGGATCTTCATCCTACCGATCTCTGATGCACTCAAACAAAGAAGACCGAGCAACTGTACAAGCTAGAACACGGTTGGGCTCAGAAACATCCAACCTCACAAACTGATTGGCCAAGGCCTGAACGTCCAATGCAAGTGGTCTCTCACCCACTGGAATATATGCAAGGCTACCCATACTAGCTGATTTTCTACTCAAAGCATCGGCCACCACATTGGCCTTCCCGGGATGATACAATATAGTGATATCATAGTCTTTCAATAACTCCAACCACCTTCTCTGCCTCAACTTGAGTTCCTTCTGCTTGAACAAATACTGCAAGCATCAATGATCAGTGAATACCTCACATGGCACGCCGTAAAGATAGTGCCTCCAAATCTTCAGCGCGTGAACAATGGCTGCTAGTTCTATATCATGAACAAGGTAATTCTTCTCGTGAACCTTCAGCTATCGTGAAGCATATGCAATAAACTTGACACCCTGCATCAATACCGCTCCCAGACAAATATGAGATGCATCACAATATACTGTATAAGATCCTGAACCTGTGGGTAACACCAATACCTGTGCCATAGTAAAAGCAGTCTTGAGCTTCTGAAAGCTCGCTTCACACTTGTCTGACCACCTGAACGGGGCACCCTTCTGGGTCAGTCTGGTCAACGGGGCTGCTATGGGCGAAAACCCCTTCACAAATTGACGGTAATAGCCCTCCAAACCCAGTAAACTACGGATCTATGTAGCTGATGTTGGTCTAGGCTAGTTCTGGAATGCCTCAATCTTCTTAGGATCCACCTGAGTCCCTCTGCTAATACAACGTGACCCAAGAAAGCAACTGAACTCAACCAAAACTTACATTTTGAGAACTTAGCATATAACTGGATGTCCTTCAGAGTCTGAAGAACGATCTGAAGGTGCTGCTCATGCTCCTCTCGGCTGTGGGAGTAGATGAAGATATCATCATTAAACACAACCACAAAGGAATCCAAGTAGGATATGAACACTCGATTCATCAAATCCATGAATGCTGCTGGGGCATTTGTCAGCCCAAATGACATCACTAGAAACTCATAATGCCCATACAGAGTCCGAAAAGCTGTCTTAGGAACATCGGATGCCCTAATCCTCAACTGATGGTACCCAGATCTCAAATCAATCTTTGAAAACACCTTGGCTCCCTGAAGCTGATCAAATAAATTATCAATCCTTGGCAATGGATATTTGTTCTTGATGGTGACTTTGTTCAACTGCCGATAATCTATACATATCCTCATCGATCCATCATTTTTCTTCACAAACAACACAGGTGCACCCCAGGGCGAGACACTAGGTCTAATGAAGACCTTATCAAGCAAATCTTGTAACTGCTCCTTCAATTCTTTCAACTCTGGCGGGGCCATGCGATATAGCGGAATGGAAATAGGCTGAGTGCTTGGAGCCAAATCAATGCAGAAATCAATATCCCTGTCGAGTGGCATCCCCGGCAGGTTTGTAGGAAACACCTCTGGAAACTCACGAACAACTGGCACCAAATATATGGAAGGAACCTCTGCACTAGAATCGCGGACATAAGCCAAATAAGCTAGACACCCTTTCTCGACCCTATGCCGAGCCTTCACATAGGAGATAACCCTGTTGGCAGAATGACCAAGATTTCCTCTCCACTCTAATCGAGGCAACCCCTGCAACGCTAAGGTCACTGTCATGGCATGAAAATCTAATATAGCATGATAAGGTGATAGCCAATCCATACCCAGTATGACATCAAAATCAACTATGTCGAGAAGTAAAAGATCTACACGAGTCTCAAGACTCCCAATGGTGACCACACACAAACGACAAACACGATCTACAATAATAGCATCTCCCACTAGTGTGTACACATACACATGAGCACTCAAAGAATTACGGGGTACAACTAAATAGGAAGTAAAATAGGATGACACATAGGAGTAAGTAGATCCCGGATCAAATAGAACTGAAGCATCTCTACTGCAAACTGAAACAGTACCTGTGATAACAACGTCAGATGACTCAGCCTCAGGCCTGGCTGGGAAAGCATAACACTGGTGCTGGGCCCCAGCACCCTGAACTACTTCCCTGGGACAACCTCTAGCTGGCTGGTCTCCACCTCTAACGGCCTGACCTCCACCTCTAATAGTCTAGCCTCTACCTCTGGCTGCCTGACCCCTGCCTCTGGCTGGCTGAGCAGGTGGTGCAGCAACTGGTGCCGGAACCATGGCACGAGAACTCTGATGTTGTGAGCTGCCCGTTGCCCGAGGGAAAAATCTAGCAATGTGCCTCGAATCACCACAAGTATAATATAACTTCGGCTGCTGTGACTGCTGACCCTGAAACTGACCCTATCGACTTGAATAACCACCCTGATGACTCTGGAGTGGAGGTGCACTAATAGGAGCTGGTGGTGCACCATAGGCTAGCTGGTCGGAATAATGCATCTGAGGGCCACGACCACCTGAGGCACCGTGGGATGCCTGGAGCGCTGAATGAAATGGCCTGGGAGGATGGCCTCTACCAAAAGTACTCCTGCTTCTAGATGAGCACCACTGAACTCACAGGAATGACGAGGTCTCTTGTCAGACCCCTGACCTCCCTGAGTAAGAACCAGTTTGATTCGTCTGGCGACATTAGCAGTCGCCTGAAAAGAAATCTCAGTCCCAGTCTCCTTAGCCATCTGCAATCTGATAGGCTGAGCAAGTCCATTAATAAACCTCCTCACCCTCTCTCTCTCGGTGGGAAGCAGGAGAATAGCATGACGGGCCAAATCCACAAAACGAGTTTCATACCGAGTAACAGTCATACTACCCTGCTGGAGATGCTCGAACTGACGGCGACGCTCCTCTCTCAATGTGATAGGCAGAAACTTCTCTATGAAGAGCTGAGAACTAGTCCCAAGTAAGAGCAAGGGACCCAGCTGGTCTGGTCAACAAGTAATCTCTCAACCATTTCTTGGCGGAACCAGTCATTTTGAAATGCAGCAAAATTGACCCCATTAGTCTCCACTATACCCATATTCCATAAAACCTCGTGACAGTTGTCAAGATACTCCTGGGGATCATCCGAAGGAGCACCACTGAAGTGAATAGGAAAGAGCTTGATAAACCTGTCTAATCTTCATAAGGTCTCAGAAGAAATAGCTGGCCCATCTTCGACCTGTGCCGCAATAACCGGCTGAACTAATCCGACTGGCTGAGCTGCGGGAGCCTGATACTGGGGAGCTATCTGCTCTAGAGAGGGAGTGGTAGGATTCTGGGCTCCTCCTCCAGCCTGAGAGACTGCTGGTGCCATGGGAAATGCGCCAGTCTGGGCCACACTCTCCATAAGGCCCACCAAACGGACCAAAGCGTCCTGAAGTACTGGGGTGGCAATGAACCCCTCCGGAACCTGAGCTGGTCCAGCAGGAACAGTCTGGACTGGAACCTCCTTCTCAAGCTCTATCTGAGGCTCCACTATTGGGGATGCTGCTCGGGCTCTAGGCTAAGCCCTGCCCCTGCCTCGGCCTCTAGTACGGCCTCGGCCTCGACCTCTGCCCCGCGTAGGAGATGCCACTGGAGGCTCCGGCTGCTGCTCAGCTGAGAAAGCGGTACGTGTTCTCGCCATCTGTGAGAGAATAAGAGTAGAAGAGTTCAATCAACATTGAGAAAGCAAAAATCGCACGACAGAGAAGAAAAGAAGTGAAACTTGTTCCTAAACTTTATAGCCTCTGGAAAATAAGCACAGATGTCTCTGTACCGATCCTCTAGACTCTACTAAGCTTGCTCGTAAATCGTGAGACCTAAGCAACCTAGTGCTCTGATACCAACTGTCACGGCCCAAAATTTCCCACCGACGGGACCGTGATGGCGCCTAACATTTCACTTGCTAGGCAAGCCAACGTTAGAGAATCATTAACCAATTCCTTATTTTCATTCAATAATTAAAAATAATTAACAAAGATGAAATATAATAGGTGCAGAATATTATAAAACTGTATTAACTACTACCACCCGGATCTGGAGTCACCATTCACGAACATTCTAGAATTTACGACAAGTAATAGTCTAAAAGAAATACAATTGTCTGAATGAAAGAAAACAATAGGACATAAAATATAGACGGAGACTTCAAGGTCTGTGAACGACGACAGATCTACCTTGAGTCTTCGTACAACGGACCAGTAACAAATCTCGATCAACCTGAGCCGGTATCACAATCTGCACAGAAAGTGATGAGTGCAACATCAGTACAACCGACCCCATGTACTGGTAAGTGTCGAGCCTAACCTCGGCGAAGTAGTGACGAGGCTAGGACAAGACACCCACATATAACCTGAACAGTATAATCATGCTAGTGGCAACGACAGTAAATAAAGCAATAACGCAAAAATAATAGGAAGGGAACATACAGTGGGGGAATACAATATAAAGAGTAAGAATAATAAAAAGACAGAATTAAACAGAAAATTTTTAAACGAATTGAGCAATTAAAACAGCAAGGAAAACTGCACGGCATCACCCTTCGTGCTTTAAACTCTTCCTTACAATATAATTAAATTATGCACGGCATCACCCTTCGTGCTTTACACTCTTTCTCACAATATAATTAAATTATGCACGGCATCACCCTTCGTGCTTTACACTCTTCCTCACAATATAATTAAATTATGCACGATATCACCCTTCGTGCTTTACACTCTTCCTCACAATTCACAAAATCAATAACAACGGATAGAGAGAAGTTTCACAAGAAATCAATATTTCATCAATGGTTACTTTCACAATTTAACATCTCGACCTCGAATCAATATTAAAAATTTTATCGACTTTGGTGGAACCGGATGCAAGTCTCCCAACATTTCAACAACAACAATAAGCATGGATAACAAATTTAAGACTACAAATTTGCAAAAAAAAAGGAATTTCACTCGCATGCTATGACTCGACCACAACGTATAGATGCTCGTCACCTCAACTATACGTCGTATTCAACAGCAAAACACGTAGCAAATACTCACACAATACCTATTCCCTCAAGCCAAAGTTAGACACAATACTTACCTTGCTCCGAAGGCCACTTAATTCTCAATCACAGCCTTTTCTTTGGAATTCACCTCCAAACCACTCGTATCTATTCAAAAATGACTCAATAATATCAAATATTGCTAAAGGAATTAATTATATTTCATAAATTAAATTTCCCAAATTTTCCTCCAAAAAGTCAAAATATCGACCCCGGGCCCGCTTGGTTAAAACCCGAGGTTCGGACCAAAATTCTTTTACCCATTCATCCCCGAGCCCGATATATAATTGGTTTTGGAATCCGACCCCAAATTGAGGTCTAAATCCCCAAATTTTTGAAATCTCTAGTTTCTACCCTAACCCCTAATTCTACCATAAAAGCTCTAGATTTTTGGTTGCAAATTCAAGAAATGTAATGAGTAATTAAAAGAAAATAGTTTAGAATCACTTACCAGCAATTTGGGAAAGAAATGACTCTTGAAAAATCGCCTCTCACCGTTTGGTTTTTGAGAAAAATGAGTTTTTGGCTAAAATCCCGTTTTTGAATTCTGTTAAGTGCTGAGCGATAGTGTTCATCGCATTCGCGAGAGCACTGTCGCGTTCGCGAAGGGTACTGGCTGCCAAGCCTTCGC
>AWOL01S0006266.1:0-30388 GCA_000715115.1 Nicotiana otophora
CCTACCCGCCTCTCCCCCTCCCCCAACCAACCACACACCCCACACCTCCTATCCCTTCTCGGTCCACCCTTCACCCGCTGTCACGACCCAAAATCCCCTCCGTTTGGATATCGTGATGGCACTTAGTCTTAAGGACTAGGTAAGCCTAACATTAATTGAAATAATAATATTATTTAAACAACATCTAACAATTTGAAATAGAAATCTCTTAAACTTTTACAATTCCCAAAATCCGGCAGTACAAGTCATAAGCTCTACAGAGTGTTTGCTAGAAAACTTCTAAATACAACTGTCTAGAAATAAGAATAAACAGTGCAAAACAAAAACCTGAAGGTGACTCTGAAGACTGCGAACGCAGCAACAGGTTTACCTTGAGTCTCCACAGCAACGACCCGCACAGCTACTAACGAACAATACCTGAATCTGCACACAAATAAATGTGCAGAAGTGTAGAATGAGCACACCACAACGGTGCCTAGTAAGTATCAAGACTAACCTCAGTGGAGTAGTGATGAGGTACAGTCAAAACACTCACTAGTCAAATAACATGTGTCATACTAAAATAATCGAGAACAAATAGCAGTGATAATAATAGTAAGGCAGCAAGAACACCACAATTATTGCTCCGACAAATAAGAAAGAACACAAGTACAATCAATTAAACAATTCTTTCACAAGAACCCTTCAAATAAAATACCTTCCAAATATATATTTCCTTCAAATAAGTATCCTTCGAATATAAAACTCTTTCAAATAAATATCTTTAAAATATAATTCTTCAATTTTAAAAGCCACCCTGTGACATCTCATATCATAATCATCAAATGCGGGTCTCAACCCACCTTTATATTTCCACGGCACCTCGTACCCACATTTCTATCACAACTGCACAGACTACTCACGTGCCAATAATATCAATGTATATATAGATCCACATGATCCATTTATTCCCAATAAAGTAAGTTAAAAATTTTTAAATCAAGTAAGAAAATAAACAAAAGAATGAATTTACTTTAGAAATTATTTGGGCGGAGAAAATAATATTTTAATAAAAAAATGAAACACCTGATAGTTGCTGATTTGGATGTGAAAATTATAAGAATTAAAGCGTACAACAATTTCTTTTATTCAAAATAATTTAACATTAAAAATTAGAAAAACACTAGGAACACAAATCCTCAGAGTCTCGTACAAGAGCCAAAGCCAACACATTACAATAAGGAATACAACCACACAATAAAATCAATTAATACATCACGGGAGAACACAAGGATCTACATATCACGGAAAAGCAAAATAACCAAAGGCAAGTGCAACCATAGAAAATATCAACAAAAAGGGCACTCCCGAGATATCGCCTCGCAGTCCCAAAAGTAAATATGTAACATCAACAATGCCCCCAGGCCATCACAAATCAATCCCCGACATAGCCCACCTTGTCTCGTCACGTGTACAATAGTAAAGTTAATGCCCGCCTTGTCTCGCCACACGTGCACAATAATGTTCCCACCTTGTCTCGCCACATGCGCAACCCCTCCCCCCCTCCCCCCACATATATATATATATATCCCGCCTTGTCACGCCGCATGTGCAAATATCAATAGTAACAATAGCACGGCAGAAACCTCGTGCAAACACCCGAACAAAACTTTCCAACAAAATAACGTACCAATATCACATCTCATAAACTGCACCTCAAGTGCTCAAATATTTCAATATATCACAGATTTGCACATCGAGTGCTCAATTATTAAAATTTATCACAGATTGCACATCAAGTGCTCAAATACTACAATTTGCCACAAAATTTAATGATACATAAATTTCCATAATAAGGAGCCCATGGCTCGACCATAACGTGCACAAAATCTTTAACAAATATGTCCGAGAGTGAAAAACTCAACAAAATAATGCTTCACATAAAACTTAAGGTGGCAATCACACCAAAATTATCATATAAAAACAAATCCAACAAAACGAGGATCTAGGCAAGAAAATTAAAGGATTTAATAAGTGCCAATAATTTTCTATTTAATACCTAAGGGCGTCTAAGGATTTTAATCAATGTAATTTGCACATATAACCCAAATACGTACTCGTCAGCTCGCGTACTTAGTTTTCAATTACACAAATTGCACATAAGACTTAATGCCTAAGGGGTAATTCTCCCACTCGAGGTTAGGCAAGATACTTACCTCAAACTGCGCTCAGTCAGTCAAGTAGTATGCCCTTTCCTCGATTTTCCGACTCCGATCGGCTCGAACCTAGTCATAATTAATTAGATTCAATCAATACAAATTGTAGGAATAAATTCCATATGAAAATATAAATTTTCTACAAAATTCCGAAATTTAATCCAAAAATCGCTCGTGGGGCCCACGTCTCAGAAACTGAAAAAAATTATAAAATATGAACGCCCATTCCGATATGAGTTCAACCATACCAATTTTATTCACTTCCGATAACAACTCGACCTCCAAATCTCAAATTGAATCAAGAGTGTTTTCACAATTTTTCCAACTTAATTCACCGATTAAATGTTAACAACAACCATGGATTCGGGTAATTTAATCAATATTGAGTTAAGAACACTTACCCCGTTGTTTTCTCTAAAACTCTCCCAAAACTCGCCTCATCCCGAGCTCCAATCCGTAAAAAATGGAAAATGGGACGAAGTCCCATTTTCTGAACTTAAACTCACTGCCCAGGCTTTTCTTCTTCGCGTTTGCGTGACCAGTGTCGCGTTCGCGAAGGCCTGACCATACACAGCATTGCGTTCTCGTTCAAGCTCTCACGTTCGCGGTAGCCAACTGCCCTCCTTCTTCGTGCTCGCAGTCCATGCTTCGCGTTCGCGAAGGGTTAATGGCTCAGGGTCCCGGGTCCCCTTCCTGGTCAAATCCAGCACCCCCAAAATTTCTTCTTCGCGAACGCAGGACTTCCTTCGCGTTCGCGAAGAAGGAAACCAGATACCATAATCAGCAGTTCCAAAACAGCTCCAAATGATCTGAAACCACCCCGAAACACACCAGAGGCCCTCGGGACCTCAACCAATCATACCAACCAGTCCCATAACACATTACTAACTTGCTCGAGGCCTCAAATCACATCGAACAACATCAAAATGACGAATCACATCTCAAATCAAAATCTATGAACTTTGAACTTTCAAATTCTATATCTTGTGTCGAAACACGGCAAATCAATTCAGAATGACTTCAAATTTTGCACACAAGTCATAAATGACATAACGGACCTATTCCAATTCCCAAAATCGGATTCCGTCCCCGATATCAAAAAATCAACCCCCCAGTCAAACTTCCCAAAAATTCATCTTTCGCCATTTCAAGCCTAATTCCACTACAGACCTCCAAATAATTTTTCGGACACGCTCCTAAGTCCATAATCACCATATGAGCTATTGACAACATCAAAATTCCATTCCGGAGTTGTTTGCTCAAAAGTCAACTCTCCAGTTAACTCTTTTCATTTAAACTTCTAAATATAGATTGTTTTTTTAATTTAAATTCCGAATCTTCAGTAAATCAAACTCGACCACACTCACGGGTCATAATACATATTGCGAAGCTACTCGAGACCTTAAGTCACTGATTGGGGCATAAATTCTTAAAACGACAAGTCGGGTCGTTACACCCGCCCCTCACCCTTATATTTCTTTAAAATAATTTCCTGCTCACTAATCAAATATTATAAAATATTTTCACCCCCACTCGCCTCGTCCCCACCCCAAACCTCCTACCCCTTCTCGTCCCCACCTGCCCCTCACCTTATATTGTTGCCTAAATTATATATTTTTAAAATGGCAAAGGGTCAAATATACCCCTGTACTATGAGAAAAAATTTAAATATACCTTTCGTTATACTTTGGGTCTAAATATACCCCTGTCGTAATATTATTGGTTCAAATATACCCCTCTTACGTTAATTTTATCCAATGTGACCATCAAATCCTATGTGGCATTGGTATTTGATGAGGTGGATGCCACATGCATGCCACCTCAGTGCCCCTAATCCATATATAAATGACTAAAATTTGAAATACAATATTTTTTATTGTAGCGGCAATGATGGAAATAGTGGTGTAGGGGAAAGAAATTTTAGTGGTGAAAAACAAATAGAAGGGAGGGGTAAAATAGGTTAGGGGCATTGAGGTGGCAAGCCATGTGGCATCCACCTCATCAAATGTCAGTGCCCATAGGATTGAATGTCCACTTTGGACAAACATAACGAAAAAGGGGTATATTTGAACCAATAGTATAACGACATGGGTGTATTTAGACTCAAAGTATAATTAACGAGTGATATATTTAAACCTTTTTTGATAATGCATGGGTATATTTGGCCCTTTTCTGTTTTTAAAATAATAGTTTTTACTCATCAACCAAACATGAGAAAATAATTGATAAAATTACTCATTTTTCGGTAAAACATTTTCAATAAGTTTTAACTTCGGCATTGTCATTTTACCTTACGGAAAAGGGCCTGAATAGCCCCTAAACTATCAGATTTGGTCTAAAATTGCCCCCATCCACCTATTGAGCAAAATATGACCTTCCCTTTAATGTTTTGGCTCACAGCTGCCTCTATAGTTAACAGCCCACATCCGGTGAAAAATTAATATTATTTTTAATGACGTGGCATTAAACTATTGGTTGATTTAAAACCCACCCAAACTATGTCCAACTCACCCATTCTACCCGACCCATTAGATTTTACCCATTAAACTCTCTAACTCAGTCGATAATTTCTAAACCCAAGAGCCCTCTCCTCATAAAATACGACTTATACTCCATTCTTGTAATGACCCAACCGGTCATTTTGACTTTTAGAACCCCGTTCCCCTAAATAAAACTCCTCGTATATGCTTTTATTAATTCATGACTTGCGGGGATGGTTGGTTCGGGATTTGGAAGTGTTTGGATTGAAATCGGAACACTTGGTTTCTTAAGTTGGCCTTAAAATGCCAAGTTTGACTTCGGTCAACATTTTTAATAGACGACCCCAGAATCGGGATTTGACGGTTCCAATAGGTTCGTATGATGATTTTGCACTTGGGTGCAGATGCGAAGCTTGGTCAGGCGAGGGAAACTCGCACCTGCGAGGCTTTATCCGCAGGTGCGGCTAGCCCTCCGCTGGTGCAAAATTACTGCTGGGCAGAACGTTTTAAATGGGCGAGGCTCAACCATTTTAGCCCGTAATTCCTCATTTTTGAGTGATTTTGGAGCTTTTTGAGAAGGGATTTCAACTAGCAATCTGAAGGCAAGTTAATTGTACACACTTTGAGTTAAATATATAGATTATGGGTAGATTATAACCTGTAAATTTATAGAAATCAAGGGTTAGAGGAAAAACCTAGATTTGTATAAAAATGAGATTTTAACCACGAAAATAGTTATAGAATTGGATAGAAATTATATATTTGAGTTCTTGAGATTATGGGTAACAATTTCCTCTGACAATTTCCGCAATCCGGGCACGTGGGCCGTGGTGAATTTTAGAAATTTACCATTTTGGGTTGGGTAATTAATTCAATAGCCTAATTTCGAATTATTGAGCATGTATTAATTATTTTATATAAAATTTGGATAGTTTCGGATTTTTTGGCATCGAATTGAGATTTTTACACGACGTCGTGATCGGAAGTGGGCTTTGAGACAAGGTAAGTCTCTTGTCTAACCTTGTAAGGTGATTTAAATAAATAATTATTGCTAATTGTGGGGGCTATGTACGCATGAGGTGACGAGAGTCCGTGCGTAGCAACTAATTATGCTATATCCCGGTAGTTTTAGGACTTGAATCATGAATTACTTGTGATAATTGCTCCTTTATTTAATTAAATTACTGATATTATATTGTAAATTATTAGTGAAAATAGTAAAAGATTGAAACTTAATATACTTGAATTGTTGTGTAAATTATTTAATTGTTAACTGAAATTGAACATCCTATATGTTAATATTAATAACTTCTCACTCCGGAGGTTCATAAGAAAATGTCCTCCTTTCTTGTGGAGCGGGATGAATGCCTCAGCAGTATAGATGCATCTATGGATCACGCTACACGTCCCTCGGCAGTGTACACGACACTCTGGATCGGGTCGTACGACCTCGGCAGAAATCGTGCCTAATAATAATAATTACACGATACCTTGATATTTTAATTGCAGCTTGTGAAGCTAATTTGATAAATTGCAAACTATTGAAATTTAAGGAATTTATTTATTTCTGCTTATTTAGAAAATTATTGTTGTTCACCTAAAAATCGTGTTTAATTAAATAATTCTATTGTAATAGTATTGACCCTTAGTGAGTGTCAAAGTCGACATCTTGTCACTACTTCTTCGAGATTAGGCTTGATATTTATTGGGTACACATTATTTACGTACTCATGCTACGCTTGCTGCACTTTTTGTGCAGGACCTGAGACAGGTACTATCGGAGGACCTATCAGATCGCATCCACCTTATCCAGAGGCTTAGTGGTGAGCTGCCTTTCTGAGCCGTTCTGCAGTAACAAGTGCCTCTTCTTGTATTTGTATTCGGTCTATTTAATTTCAGACAGTATTTAGAATTTTGTATAATCTACTAGATGCTCATACACTTGTGACACTAGGTCTTGGCACACACTAGTAGAATTTTTGGATTTAATTATTTTACTTGGATTTTAATTTATCTTATTTCTCACATTGTCTTAAATTTTCACAAGTACTCCGTGTTTTATTACTCATATATTTTTAAAGAAATGAATATTTGTTTAAATCATTAGTTGACTTTCCTAGCTAGGATGTTGGGCGCCATCATGACCTATAGGTGAATTTGGGTCGTGACAACATGGTATCAGAGCACTAGGTTCACGTAGGTCTCACAAGTTATGAGCAGGCCTAATAGAGTCTTGCGGATCAGTACGGAGACATCTGTACTTATCTTTGAGAGGCTATAGGGTGTTAGGAAAACTACTTTTCTTCATCTCCCAACGTGCAAATAATGTAGTACTAAATATCTTTCTCTTATTCTCCCACAGATGGTGAGAACACGCTCTAATGAGATTCCGGACCAGGGAAAAGCTACTCCCCCTGTTGTTAGAGGCCGAGGCAGAGGCTGAGGGAGGTCTCCATCCTGTGGTAGGGGACGAAGACGTCCCAGAATTGTTCAAGTTATGCCACCAGTGGGTCCAGCAAAGGCTCCTATGATTGAGGAACATGGCGAGGTGCCCGTAGTAGAGCCAGCTCTGGTGGACTTCATGTCTGCACCGGGATTCCAGGAGGTCATAGGTTGTATGCTGTGGTTCATGGACACTATGAATCAGGCCATTTTATTTCGGACAGACCCAACTACATATCAGGCGGGCGGGGGAACACAAACCCCTACCGCATAGGCTCATGGGCAGGCAGCTGCTGTATATTAGACCCAGGGTGCACTACCTGTGGGTGGAGTCCAGCTAGTGGCAGCAACTACACCTGAGCCCAAACCAGCTGTGGCCACAGAAGCTATTGGACAGGTGGACTAGACTACATCCCCCTGTCTTTGGGGGAGAGCTACATGAGGATCCCCAGGATTTCATTGATCGGTGCAGGGACAGACTGCACAATATGAGGATATTGGAGTCTCATGGGGTAGATTTTTCCACTTTTCAGTTAGAGGGCAGAGCCCGTAGATGGTGGAAGTCTTATCTTCTTGGCAGACCAGCAAATTCTCCTCCCATGACTTGGGACAGGTTCACCCGTATTTTCCTAGACATGTACATTCCACCCTCCTAGAGGGAAGAGTTGCGGTTCCAGTTTGAGTAGCTCCAACAAGGTCAGATGTTAGTGACCGATTATGAGGTGAGGTTCTCGGAGTTATCTCTCCATGAACTTATGATACTCCCTACTGAGGCGGAGAGAGTACGAAGGTTTGTTGCAAGTTTACATACTGGCATTCAAGCCACTATGGCCCGAGAGGTTGAGATGGGGACTTCTTATGAGTTAGTTGTGGAGATAGCCCGAAGGATTGAGGGTGTGCGTCAGTGTAGTCGAGAGCAGGTTATGAGGGATAAGCGGTTTAGATATTCTAGAGAGTTCAAGGGTGCTCCATCTGGGGGTAGGTTAGTTCGTGAGAAGGTAGTCCAGCAGGCCCCCTTATCCAGCACCACCGCCTCCCCAGGGTGCCCCAGTGCGACCTTATTTCAGTGCTATGCCGGAAAGTTTTTATCACCCATCAGCTATTCAGGGTTCTTCCAGTGGGTATTCAGGTCCCCAGGGTCAAACTTCTAGTCAGCAGCCCATCGCACCAAAACGTTGCTACGAGTGCGGTGATTTAAGTCACATGCAGAGATTCTGCCCCAGGCTTCGGGGTAGACCTGTTCAGCAGGGTCAGCAGCCTATGATTGTCGCACCAGTTGCTCCACTGATCGTCCGACCACCTAGAGGTAGAGGGCAGGTGGGTAGGGGTCGTCCTAGAGGTGGAGGCCAGCCAGTTGGCGCTCCAGCTCGGTTCTATGCTTTTCTGGCCAGAATAGATGCAGAGGCCTTAGATGCAATTATTACAGGTATTATTTCTGTTTGCCGCAAAGATGCCTCCGTATTATTTGATCCAGGATCTACGTATTCATATGTGTCATCTCTATTTGCTCATTTCCTTTGTGTTACTCGTGGATCCTTGAGTACTCCTGTTTATGTGTCCATTCCTGTGGGCGATTCTATTGTTGTGGATCAGATCTATCGGTCATGTGTTGTTACATTCTGTGGTTATGAGACTAGAGCAGATCTTTTGCTGCTTGATATGACCGACTTCGAGATTATCCTGGGCATGGACTGGCTATCCCTATATCATGCCATCTTAAATTGCCATGCTAAGATTGTTACTTTGACAATGCCGGAATTTCTTGAGTGGAAGGGTTCGTCTGTCAGCGCATCTAATCAGGTTATCTCCTTTCTAAAAGCTCGACATATGGTCGAGAAGGGTTGTTTGGCTTATCTAGCCTATGTTCGGGATACTACTCCAGAGACTCCTACTATTGATTCAATGCATATAGTTCGGGAGTTCTCCGATGTATTTCTTTCAGATCTCCCAGGCATGCCACCAGATCGTGATATCGATTTTTGTATTGACTTGGCTCCAGATACCCAGCCTATATCTATCCCACCGTATCGCATGGCTTAGAAAGAATTGAAGGAATTGAAAGAACAACTTGAGGAATTACTAGCCAAAGGGTTTGTCAGACCGAGTGTATCGCATTGGGGTGCACCAGTATTATTCATGAAGAAAAAGGATGGAACGACGCGAATATGTATTGATTATCGCCAATTGAACAAAGTCACTATTAATAACAAGTACCCGTTGTCGCGTATTGATGACCTATTTGACCAGTTGCAGGGTGCTAGGTGTTCTCTAAGATCGACTTGAGGTCGGGGTACCATCAATTGAATATTCGGGATTCGGATGTCCCGAAGACTGCTTTCCGGACTAGATATGGTCATTATGAGTTTCTGGTAATGTCTTTTGGTTTGACTAACGCCCCGGCGGCGTTTATGGATTTGATGAACAGGATATTCAAGCCATATATTGATTCGTTTGTCAATGTCTTCATTGATGATATTTTGATTTACTCGCGCAGTAAGGAAGAGCATGAGCAGCATATGAGAGTGGTGCTACAGACCTTGCGGGAACAAAAGTTATATGCTAAGTTCTCCAAATATGAGTTTTGGCTAAATTCTGTAGCATTCTTG
Source organism: Nicotiana otophora (assembly GCA_000715115.1). Taxonomy (NCBI): domain Eukaryota; kingdom Viridiplantae; phylum Streptophyta; class Magnoliopsida; order Solanales; family Solanaceae; genus Nicotiana; species Nicotiana otophora. The sequence goes on from AWOL01S0006266.1 coordinate 9,724, forward strand.
GGGCATATTGTATCGGGCGAGGGCATTAAAGTTGATCCCAAAAATATCGAGGCAGTTCAGAATTGGCATCGTCCTACTTCGGTGACTGAGATCAGAAGTTTCCTAGGATTAGCAGGTTATTATTGTCGGTTCATGGAGGGCTTTTCATCTATTGCAGCACCTTTAACCAAATTAACCCAGAAGGGTGCTCCGTTCCGATGGTCTGATGATTGTGAGGTGAGCTTTCAGAAGATCAAAACAGGATCGACAACAATACATGTGTTAGTGTTGCCTTCCGGTTCGGGGATATATACAGTGTATTATGACGCTTCACGCATTGGCTTGGGTTGTGTATTAATGCAGGAGGGGCAAGTTATTGTATATGCCACACGTCAGCTGAAACCCCACAAGAAGAATTACCCGGTACATGATTTGGAGTTAGCTGCAATTGTTCACGCTTTTAAGATTTGCAGGCATTATCTTTATGGGGTGTCTTGTGAGGTTTACACTAATCATCGCAGTTTGAAGCATTTATTCAAGCAGAGGGATCTAAATTTGAGGCAGCGCAGATGGCTTGAGTTACTAAAAGATTATGATATTACCATCCTGTATCATCCGGGCAAAGCAAATATAGTTGCAGATACCTTGAGTAGAAAGGCAGAGAGTATGGGTAGTTTGGCTTTCATTTCAGCGGAGGAGAGGCCATTAGCCTTGGATATTCAGACCTTAGCTAACAGACTTATGAGGCTGGATATTTCAGAGCCCAGTCGAGTTCTTTCATGTGTTATGGCACAGTATTCATTATTTGAGCATATCAAGGCTCGCCAGTATGATGATCCACACTTAATGGTTCTTCAAGAAATGGTACTATGGGGTGGTGCCAAGGAAGTTTCTATTGGCGCAGATGGTGTTCTGCGACTCCAGGATCGTCTATGTGTTCCTAATGTGGATGGACTGAGGAAAAGGATTCTAGAGGAGGCACACAGTTCTCGGTATTCTATTTATCCAGGTGCTACGAAGATATATCGTGACTTGAGGCAGCATTACTGGTGGCGGAGGATGAAAAAGGACATAGTCGAATGTGTATCTAGGTGTCTAAATTGATAGCAAGTTAAATATGAGCACCAGAGGCCATGTGGCCTACTCCAGCAGATGACTATACCATAGTGGAAATGGGAACGCATTACTATGGACTTTGTAGTTGGGTTGTCGTAGACCTTGCGGAAGTTTGATGCAGTTTGGGTCATTATTGACAGGTTGACCAAGTCGGCACACTTTATTCCGGTGGTGACTACGTATACTTCAGAGAGGTTGGCCCAGATTTATATACAGGAGATAGTTCGGTTGCACGGTGTGCCAATTTCCATCATATCAGATAGAGGCCCTCAGTTTACTTAACATTTCTGGAGAGCAGTACAGAGTGAATTGGGGACTCGTGTAGAGCTCAGCACAGCCTTTCATCCGCAGACCGATGGGCAGTCGGAGCGGACAGTTCAGATTTTGGAGGATATGTTCAGGGCATGTGTGATTGACTTTGGAGTTCAGTGGGATCGTTTCTTGCCTTTGGCCGAGTTTGCTTATAACAACATTTACCAATCAATCATCGAGATGGCTCCATTTGAGGCTTTATATGGTCGGCGATGTCGTTCGCCCATCGGATGGTTTGAGCCCGGTGAGGCTAAGTTATATGGTACCGATTTGGTGAAGGATGCCTTAGAAAAGGTAAAGTTAATTCAGGAGTGACTTCGTACAGCACAATCCAGACAGAAGAGTTAAGCGGATCAGAAAGCGCACGATTTATCGTTTATGGTGGGTGAAAAAGTTCTCTTGAAGGTTTCGTCGATGAAGGGAATCATGAGATTTGGGAAGAAGGACAAGTTGAGCCCAAAGTTTATAGGCCCATTTGAGTTGTTGAAATGAATTGGGAAGGTTGCTTATGAGCTTGCTTTGCCTCCCAGTCTATTGGGGGTTCATCCAGTTTTTCATGTATCTATGCTTCGGAAGTATCATACCGACCTATCACATGTGCTAGACTTCAGCACGGTTCAGCTAGATAAGAGTTTGGGTTATGAAGAGGAACCAATTGCCATTGTGGATAAACAGGTTCGCCAGTTGAGGTCCAAGAAGATTACTGCAGTAAAAGTCCAGTAGAGGGGTCAACCAGTCGAGGAAGTGACTTGGGAGACCGAGGAGGACATGCGGAGTAGATATCCACACTTATTCAGCACTCCATGTGTAACTCTAAACCCGTTCGAGGACGAACGTTTATTTAAGAGGTGAAAATGTAATGACCCAACCGGTCATTTTGACTTTTAGAATTCCGTTCCCCTAAATAAAACTCCCCGTATGTGCTTTTATTAATTCATGACTTGCGGGGATGGTTGGTTCGGGATTTGGAAGTGTTCGGGTTGAAATCGGAACACTTGGATCCTTAAGTTGGCCTTAAAATGCCAAGTTTGACTTCGATCAACATTTTTAGTAAACAACCCCGGAATTGGGATTTGACGGTTCCAATAGGTTCGTATGATGATTTTGGACTTTGGCGTATGTTCGAATCGGGTTTTTGACAATCAGGGAGCGTTTCGGAGCTTAATAGTGAAAATTAACTATTTGAAGGTTTAATGTTCTTTAAATTTGGTTTGGAGTAGGTTTTGGAGTAATTGAAGCTCGTTTGGAATTTCGAGCCTGAGAATAGTTCCGTATGGTGATTTAAGACTTGCACGCAAAATTTGGTGTCATTCCGAGAAGTATAAGTATATTTCGGCATGTTCGGAGTAAGTTTGAAAAACATTTGAAAATTCTAAGTTGAATCGATTTGGTTTGAGGTATGATTCTTAGTTTTGATGTTGTTTTACATGTTCTGAGGGTTCGAGCTAGTCCATTTTATGATTTAGAACTTGTTGGTATATTCGGGCGGGTCCCCGAGGGCCTCGGGGGTTAATCGGACGAGGCTCAGACCAAGTTGGAAATTGGGAGCCAAAGCTGAAGCTCCCAGTTGCTGTCAGAATCGCACATGCGCTTGGCCAGCTACAAGTGCGAGTTCGCAGGTGCGAGAGATGAGCTGCAGGAGAGAAGACTTGGGGCGCAGAAGCGGACGCGCAGGTGCGGTTCTTTGGGCGCAGATGCGAAGCTTGGCCAGGCGAGGGAAACTCGCACCTGCGAGGCTTTTTTCGCAGGTGCGGCTAGCCCTCAGCATGTGCGAAATTACTGCTGGGCAGAACGTTTTAAATGGGCGAGGCTCAGCCATTTTAACCCGTAATTCTTCCATTTTGAGCGATTTTTGAGCTTTTTGAGAGGGGGTTTCAACTAGCAATTTGAAGGTAAGTTAATTCTACACACTTCGAGTTAAATATATAGATTATAGGTAGATTATAACCTGTAAATTTGTAGAAATCAAGGGTTAGAGGAAAAACCTAGATTTGTATAAAAATGAGATTTTAACCATGAAAATGGTTATGGAATTGGATGGAAATTATATATTTGAGTTCTTGAGATTATGGGTAACGATTTCCTGCGAATATTTCCGCAACCCGGGTACGTAGGCCCGGGGTAAATTTTAGGAATTACCATTTTGGGTTGGGTAATTAATTTAATAGACTAATTTTGAATTATTGAGCATGTATTAATTATTTTATATAACATTTGGATAGTTTCGGATTTTTCGGCACCGAATTGAGATTTTTACACGACGTCGTGATCGGAAGTGGGCTTTGAGGCAAGGTAAGTTTCTTGTCTAACCTTGTAAGAGGGAATTTACCCCATAGGTGATTTAAATAAATAATTGTTGCTAATTGTAGGGGCTACGTACGCACGAGGTGACGAGAGTCCGTGCGTAGCAACTAATTATGCTATGTCCGGGTAGTTTTAGGACTTGAATCATGAATTACTTGTGATAATTGCTCTTTTATTTAATTAAATTACTGAAATTATATTGTAAATTGTTAGTGAAAATAGTAAAAGATTGAAACTTTATATACTTGAATTGTTGTGTAAATTATTTAATTGTTAACCGAAATTGAACATCCTATATGTTAATATTAATAACTTCTCACTCCGGAGGTTCATAAGAAAATGTCCTCCTTTCTTGTGGAGCGGTCCGAACGCCTCGGCAGTATAGATGCATCTATGGATCGCGCCGCACGTCCCTCGGCAGTGTACACGACACTCTGGATCAGGTCGTACGACCTTGGCAGAAATCGTGCCTAATAATAATAATTACACGATACCTTGATATTTTAATTGCAGCTTGTGAAGCTAATTTGATAAATTAAAAATTATTGAAATTTAAGGAATCTATTTATTTCTGCTTGTTTAGAAAATTATTGTTGTTCACCTAAAACTCATGTTTAATTAAATAATTCTATTGTAATAGTATTGACCCTTAGTGAGTGTCAAAGTCGATATCTCATCACTACTTCTTCGAGATTAGGCTTGATCCTTACTGGGTACACGTTGTTTACGTACTCATGCTACGCTTGCTGCACTTTTTGTGTAGGACCTGAGACAGGTACTATCGGAGGACCTATCGGAGCGCATCCACGTATCCAGAGGCTTAGTGGTGAGCTGCCTTTCTGAGCCGTTCTGCAGCAACCAGTGCCTTTTATTGTATTTGTATTCTGTCTATTTAATTTCAGACAGTATTTAGAATTTTGTATAATCTACTAGATGCTCATACACTTATGACACCAGGTCTTGGCACACACTAGTAGAATTTTTGGATTTAATTATTTTACTTGGATTTTAATTTATCTTATTTCTCACATTATCTTAAAATTTTGCAAGTACTCCGAGTTTTATTACTCATATATTTTTAAAGAAATGAATATATGTTTGAATTATTAGTTAGCTTGCCTAGCTGGGATGTTGGGCGCCATCATGACCTATAGGTGAATTTGGATCGTGACAATTCTCCTCTCTAAATTAGGGTTCTTTATATTCTTTTCCCTCCCAAGTCTGAAAATTAGAGTTCTTAGATTTTTTCCATCTTGTTTTAACTTAAAATGTCTGAATATTCTTCTGCTTCTTCTCGTGAGCAAGGTGACAACCATACATGTTATTGTGGATTGATTGCCAACCATTTTACTGCTACAACACCTTTGAATGGTGGTCGTAGATTTTATAAATATTGTCATTATGAGAATAATGGTTGTCGTTTGCGCGATGAAGAACTTCCACCTCATGTGTCGATATTTATCCACAAACAAAAACTTTCGTTGAATGCCATTCGTCAAGAAAAGAACAACCTGAGGAAGATGGTGGATGATATAGTTAGTGGTAAAGCTGCAGATTTGAATAACGTATCATTGGAGGAGAAAGTTTCAAACTTGGAGCATAAATTGAAGCGATCGAAAAGACTTGCGAAATGGTCATGGGCTAATTTTGTTATTTTTGTTGCTGGCAGAATAATGTATTGAAGTTGGTGGCCTCTAATATTTTGCGATTGTTGATGAAAAATTCCAACATATCTACATATTTTTATGTTTCTTTTATGTGAATTAGTTAGGTCTAGATATGATGTCCTAGTTGTATTAATAATAGAAATTTTCAGATATTAGTTATTTAAATTGATTATTTTAGTTGTTAAATGTAGGAAATTTGAAGATTTTTGTTGTTTCAATTAGCTCTTTTGGTTGGTTAATGAAGAAAATCTGCATATTTTAGTTGTCAAATTAATGAAATCTGCAGATTCCCTGATTTGAATCCTTTGTTGATATTAATTAAGTTTATTACAGTTAGTTGAAGTCTGTTTATTTGATTTTAGCTTCCAGATTGCAAAACAATAATTAATGATACTGGCATTTTTTTTACTCCTTGTACACTTCTCTTTTTTTCAACCTTAATGATACTACCTGATGCTAACGCTATTCATCCAAAAAAAAGTTGCGTGAACATTAGTGTTAGAATAAGTGTTAGAACATTACATACACCTTAAATAGACCCAGCAAGACAAAAACGAGATAATGAAACAGATTTAGGATAACAAAAACATAGTCTGAATCAACAACTAATTCAGAGTCATTACACAAAAGTCATTAAATTGAACAAACTACTCTAATGCTTGGCCTATTTGGTCTTTAGTTTTCCAATTCTTTTTTCCTTTTCTGCTACCAACTACTTGCAGACATAGCTGATTTGCCTTTCCAGGTGAGCTTCTTTGGTGAATAGGAGAAATTAGTAGGCACAGTGACACCATCTATATCTCACTTTAAGGCAATCTTCCTGGAACCAATAGGTTCGTGATGCAACTTTCTCTGTTGAAGCCTAGTCCTAGCTTCATATATCACCTTAGGCATCACATCTGACTCTTCATCTTCGTCTTCATCTTCACTTTCATATTCATAATCAGCTATTGTTGAAGGAACAGATTGTTGAAGTTTGTTTTGAAGTCCAGCAAATTGACTGGAATATTCAGGAAAGGTCATTTTCATTCCCGGAGAAGGAATGAAGACAAATTATGAATTTTGATATATTGGTGTGCCGTTAAGGGCACATTTTGTACTGTTTGGGAAGTTCCTTCACAATTAGCCTACAAGGGTTGTTCATTAGAAAACATTATGAACTAAAAATATTTGTAAGTTAAGAAAATATGTGAAAAGGATTGTTATCAAAGGGCATTTTCTTCTGTTATAACCTGTTGTACCATAGATACCATATGTTTCTTCATCAACACCAGTTTCTTTATCAACTATTGTCCATACAAAAGGATAAAAATATTTCATTGAATCTTTTGCCATGGCCACCAGTAGAATTTTGTTACACTTCCCTTTTAGAAATGTGCCATCTAGGCTTATAAGAGATCTCAAATATGCTTTCTAGATTGTTTTCAAAGCTTTGAAGCAAATATACATTTTAAGGAGCCTTCTTTTTCCTTCTGCCAAAGCATGTTTAGATATGTTTATCACTACATCAGAACCAGGGTTACTATCCCTCAACTCTTGAGCATATGCCTCTAACCTATTGTAATCATCAATGAAGCTACCCTCCAATTTCTCTAGCACAAGCCTCTTTATCCTCTTCATCTTTGAATAGCTAACATTAAGTTTGAATTGATCCTCTAGGTCCACCCTCATGTCTTTCACCTCATATTTAGGATTACTTTGGACTTTGTTCTTGAAATAGTGCGCTAAAGCTTGGGGAGTAGCTCTTCCATTCTTGTATATTGGCTGACAATTATGTTTTGTTTTCAAAGTCTTAATTTTAAATCCTTGATCTCTATTAGTCTTAGATATCAAGCACCTAAAGGGAAAACCAATATCACATTTATATCTAACTCTACCAGTGTCATTCTTTAAAACTTTAAGGCCCTTTCCATTAGCAATTACATAAAACCCCCCACAATTCTTTTAGCTTCATCAAAATCTTTAAAACTCATACCCTTTTTCAACTCTTTATATTTGTCCAGTTTGTCATTAACTTCTTTAGTCCTTTTCTTACTAAAGATATCCAATTAATCACTATCATAATCACTAGAGTCAAGTTCATATGCTTCCTCCTCCTTCTCATATGATTCATAATCGGTCCCAACATATACTGATATTATAAGGTTCATTATGGTGATTTATGCTAGGAGCTGACGCATGTTCTTCACCCCCGTCAATAGCAAAGAATTGAAACACACTAAACTGGTTAGATAAGAGTTGTTGTAGTGTTCTGATTCCTAAATCACCTTTAACCAGAAAGTATCTACCTGAAGGCCATATTACCAGAAGTTGTTTCACCTTCTTAAACCCACATTTTTCAATGTATTCTAAACAAATGTCTATATAAGATAGCAAATCCACATCATAGGCTTGAAACAAGTGATTAAGTTTTTTAATGTATACTATTTGAGGTTTTAAGACCCACCTGCCCCCATAATTCAAGACCAAGTCCATATTTTCAACCATTGTTCATTGAAGTCACATGCAATCCATAAAAGAAAGTAGAAAGTGACCTATCAGACATATAAATAGAAACGTTAGAAGGAATCTATCAATATTTAATATACTAAAGTACAGACAAGAATAAAGTTTAATGGACCACAGACAACTATAAATAAAAAAATAAACACAAAATCTTAGAATAAAGAACTATTTGAGCAGACAACAAGGCCCGATTGGATAAATTGCTATCATCCATAAAACAAATACAAAAAACAGACAACAAAAAATAAGAGGGGCCATATGCAACCTCAAAATTACTAAATAATGACATTAAAAGCATCAAAAAGAAGTAAATAAATCCCCACAACTCGAAAGTAATACTAGATGATAAATACCTAAAAACCCTAACCATATTTATTCAACAAAAGCAGTAAAAACTTACTTGAACAAAGAAAAGATTTTAAAATTTAATCTTCAACTTGAATATTTCGAAGAGATATAGCAGAGAGCAACCACATGTTTTACCCTACACCATCGCTATCATCAGTAAGTTTGGGGAATAAGAAATGGCTTTTAGGTTTAGAAATTATCGACTGAGTTAGAGAGTTTAATGAGTAAGGTCGATGGGTCGGGTAGAATTGATGGATTAGACATATTTTGGGTGAGTGTTAAATCAACCAATATTTTAATGTCGCGTCATTAAAAATAATATTATTTTTTAAATGGATCTGGTTTGTTAACTATAGAGTAGAGTTGTGTATGGATCGAATCGAATCGGATTTCTATAATGACCCAACCGGTCATTTTAACTTTTAGAATTCCGTTCCCCTAAATAAAACTCTCCGTATGTGCTTTTATAAATTATGACTTGCGGGGATGGGTGGTTCGGAATTTGGAAGTGTTCGGGTTGAAATCGGAACACTTGGTTCCTTAAGTTGGCCTTAAAATGCTAAGTTTGACTTCGGTCAATATTTTGAGAAAACGATCCCGGAATAGAATTTTGATGATTCTAATAGTTTCGTATAGTGATTTTGGACTTAGGAGCGTGTTCAAAATTTTATTTAGAAGTCAGTAGTTAAATTAGGTTTGAAATGGCTAAAATAAGAATTTAAGTTTTGAAGTTTGACCGGGGAGTTAACTTTTTGATACTGGAGTTGGAATCTAGTTTCGAAAATTTTTATAGCTCCATTATGTTATTTATGACTTGCAAGTAAAATTTGAGGTCAATCGGACTTGATTTGATAGGTTCCGTCGTCGTTTGTAGAAATTGAAAGTTTCAAAGTTCATTAGGCTTGAATCTATGCGTGATTCGTGTTTTTAGTATTGTTGGATGTGATTTGAAGACTCGACTAAGTCCCTATGTTGTTTTAGGACTTGTTGGTATATATTTGGTTGAGTTCTCGAGGGGTTCGGGTAAGTTTTGGATGCCTAACAGATCATTTTTGGACTTGGCTTGATAGCTGAAGTTCTGGTTTCTGCAGGTTATGGTTTCCTTCTACGCGATTGCGTGAGAAAGTATGCGATCGCGTAGGGTTAATTGAGGGCTGCTGAGTTTTGTGCTTCGCGACCGCGTGAAGCGGGATGTGATCACGTAGATTTGATATTTTGTGACTCGTGAACGCATGAAGAAGGTCGCGTTCGCGTAGAGTAACGGAGCAGAAGTGGAGGTCACGCGTTTGCTCTATGCGATCGCGTATAGAGGGCTGCGATCGCATAGAGTTGGGAACTCTATGCTTTGCGATCGCGTGGGGATATCCGAGATCGCTTAGAGTTATTTATGGGCAACAAAAACTTGTGCTTCGCGATCGCGTGCCTTTGGCCGCGATCGCATAGAAGGAAAAGCCTGGGCAGAAAGTTTAAGTTCTGAAAATGGGACTTCGTCCCATTTTCCATTTTTAACGATATGGAGCTCGAATTGAGGCGAGTTTTGGAAGATTTTCAGAGAAAACATCGGGGTAAGTGTTCTTAACTCAATTTTGGTTAGATTACCAAATCCATCACTGTTTTTATCAGTTAATTGGTGATTAAGTTGGAAAATTTTAAAAACCCTCTTGGATAGATTTGAGAATTTGAGGGTCGAATTGTTATTGGAATTCAGTCATTTTGGTATGATTAGACTCGTGGTTGAACGGGCGTTCATATTTCGTAACTTTCGCCGGATTCTGAGACGTGGGCCCCACGGGCAATTTTTGAGTTAATTTCGGATTTTATTGAAAAATATAATATTTTCTTATGGAATCGATTCTATAATTTTTGTTGACTGTGTCGAATTAATTATGACTAGATACGAGTCGATTGGAGTCGGAAAATCGAGGAAACGGTATACTACTTGGTTAAATTGGAGCAAGTTGAGGTAAGTGACTTGTCTAACCTTGTGGGGGGGAGGGGGAGGGGAGTTCCCCTAGAATTGGTATTGAAGTGATAAATTGAAATATGTTGAAAGTCGTGTACATGAGGTGACGAGTGTGTACACGGGCTAAATGTGAAAGATTATATTTTTAAATTATGTAGATCATTGTTGCATATTAATTAAATTATTAAATCTTGTTATATTCTCCATCATTGATTTAATTTATATACTTTAAATTTGCTTGACTTTCTCCTGCTAATTGTTTTTACCTGTTAGCTGAAACTTGGTTTCTTTTATTCGGTGTATTAATTAAATGTGGAATTTCTTTAATTTCAAATATTACTAAAAACGAAGTAATTTTACATTTAAAAATTTGATATTTAAAACAAGGTAGTAAATTTGTGAATTATTATATTTGCTGAATATTTTGAGAGATTTTTGTACTAATTGTGATGGAGTCGTGAGCTCTTTATTGTGGAAAAATATTATCATGAATTATTTTGGCATGAGCCGTGAGCTCTTTATTATGGAAAAATATTGTTGTTGATTATTTTGGCAAATTGAAATATTTGGGCACTTGAGGTGCAAATTGTGATATATTGTGATATTGATACGCATGCGGTGGTATAAGATTTGGGTGTTAAAAAGCATGCGGTGAGATAAGGGTGGCTTAATACGCGTGGCTAGTAGGGGAAACTACTAGAAGTCATGCAGTGTAATAAGGATGGCTAAAACGCGGGATGCTATTTCGGAAAAAATATTTTTTTTAAAATAAATTATGAAGGCTCCCGTGGTGGTATAAGAAAATGAGATATTGTGAATATTTTTATGATTTGGGACTACGAGGCGGTACCTCGGGAGTGCCCTTGTTGATATTGATTTATGGCCGCAGTTGCCTTTGATTATTGTTGTGATACTTCTTAAAGTTGCAAATAAATTCTGCTTTGTTTCCGCGAGGTATTAATTGCCATTATTTGGTGTAATTAAATGGAGACATACTATTTGACTCATTTCCATTGTCATTTTATCTTATTATATTGTGAAATATTTTACCATGCCATTATTTATTTTTTCAGTAGGGCCTGACCTGACCTCGTCACTACTCTACCGAGGTTACGCTTGACACTTACTGGGTACCGCTGTGGTGTACTCATATTATGCTTCTGCATATCTTTTTGTGCAGATCCAGGTACATCTTACCAGCCAGACATTAGTGAGTTACTGTGTACGGAAACTTCGAGGTATATCTGCCAGCGTCTGCAGACTTCGAAGTCCCTTTCTCTCATTATCATGTTGTTTCCTTATTTTCTTTAGACCTTGATATATAGAGATATTGAGTATACATTCTTAGAAGCTTGTGACTTATCTCTACCGGGTTTTGGGAGTTGTAAATTATTTGATTCGTAGTTTATTTATTTTAGATATTTATTATTATTCCGCATTGATAGGCTTACCTAGTCTATGAGACTAGGTGCCATCACGACCTCCTACTGAGGGAATTTGGGGTCGTGACAAGTTTGTATCAGAACTCTAGGTTCATAGGTGTTATGAGTCACAGCAGGTTTAGTAGAGTTTTGCGGATCGGTACGGAGACGTCTGTATTTATCTTCAGGAGGCTATGGAACTGTTAGGAAAAATATTCACTTCTTTGATTCCTTATCGTGCGTAATTGTTGACTTCAAAGTTCTAAACCATTATCTTTCTATTCTATTACAGATGGTGAGGACACGCACAACTGGATCCGATGATCAGACACCCGCGCCCCCTGTTAGAGCCGCAAGAGGTCGGGGTCGGGGCAGAGGCCAAGCCAGAGGCCGAGGAAGACCACACGGTGCAGCCAGAGCACCTGCACAAGCTGCTGCACCAGAGCCACCAGTAGCTCCAGTTGGAGAGCATGCACCTGAGACGCCTGTTACTACTCCTGCACTTCAGGAGACTCTTGCCCAGTTTTTGAGCTTGTTTGGCACTCTAGCTCAGGCAGGGTTAATTCCACTTGCTCCTGCCACATCTCAGGCCGGGGGAGGAGCACAGACTCCCGTCGCCCGTACTCCAAAGCCACGGGCCCAAGTTGACCATGCCCCAGAAGTTATACCAGTACAGCCAGTTGTCCCAGTTCGGCCTGAGATTAGGACAACAGTTTCAGAGGGGGAGCAGCTCAGGCTCGAGAGGTACAAGAAGTACCACCCTCCCACTTTCAGCAGTTTAGCTTCAGAGGATGCTCAGGGTCTTCTGGAGGAATGTCACAGTATCCTTCGTACTGTAGGTATTGTGGATTCCAGTAGGGTTTTTTTAACGGCATTCCAGTTTAGAGGAGCAGCCTACCAGTGGTGGCGGGCATATGACTTGGATAGTCCCGCTGAGGCATCTTCACTCACTTGGACTCAATTTTCAGATATGTTCTTAAGGGAGTATATTCCTCAGAGACTTAGAGATGTATGGCGCGCAGAGTTTGAGCAGCTGCGCCAGGGTTCTATGACCTTATCAGAGTATGCGGTCCGATTTAGTGAGTTGGCTAGGCATGCACCAGCCTTAGTTGCTACTGTTCGAGAGCGGGTTCGCAGATTTATTGAGGGTCTCTACCCTAGTATCAGATTCAGTATGGCCGAGAGCTAGAGATGGACATCACATACCAACAAGTGGTGACAATTGCTAGGAGATTGAAAGGTATGCGGACTCAGAAAAGGGAAGAGAGGGAAGCTAAGAGACCCCGAGATTCTGGCACATATAAAAATGCTCGTGCCCTAGTTGCAGCCCGTCATGGTAGAGGTTATGTGAGCCATCCTATTCATTCAGCACTTCCAGCTTCCAGTGGTATTCCGGCTACTCCCAGACCTCAGGTTCTATATTAAGCACCGCCAGTGTCTACTATACCTCCTGTACGGAGTGTTTTCTGCGGGCAGTCTAGTCGATCAGGCCTGAGCCAGTCCCAGAAGCCACGTCCTCCGAGGGCTTGTTTTGAGTGTGGTGACACTAGTCATATCATGAGAGATTGCCCCAGATTTAGGAGGGGTGCGCCTCCATAGATTTCTCAGGCCCCACCTATTCCACAGGGCCCTCAGGCTTCTTAGGCCATGATTACTGCACCAGTTGCCACTCCACCTGCACAGCCAGCTAGAGGTGGAGGTCGGACAGGTAGAGGTCGCCCTAGAGGAGGAGGCCAGGCCAAATATTATGCCCTTCCTGCTAGGACAGAGGCTGTTGCATCCGATTCTGTTATCACATGTATTATTCCGGTCTGTCATAGAGATGTATCAGTCTTATTTGATCTAGGCTCCACTTATTCTTATGTGTAATCTTATTTTGCCCCGTATTTGGGCTTATCCCGTGATTCCTTGAGTTATTCTGTTTATGTATCTACATCCGTGGGTGAATTTATTATTGTGGACCGCGTGTATCGGTCGTGTTTAATTATTATAAGTGATTTTGAGACCGGAGCTGATTTATTATTGCTTAGTATGGTGGATTTCGATATTATTTTGGGCATGGGATGGTTGTCGCCCTATCATGTTATTCTTGATTATTACGCCAAGACAGTGACGTTGGCTATGCCAGGTCTACCGCGGCTAGAGTGGAGAGGTACCTCGGATCATGTTCCTAGTAGGGTTGTTTCATTTCTTAAAGCTCAATGGATGCTTGAGAAGGGGTGTGATGCGTATCTGGCCTATGTGAGAGATGTTAGTATTGATACTCCTACCGTGGAGTCAGTTCTTGTAGTAAGGGATTTTCCTAATGTATTTTCAGCGGATCTTCCGGGTATGCCACCCGATAGGGATATTGACTTTGGCATTGATTTGTTATCGGACACTCAACCCATTTCTATTCCACCATATCGTATGGCCCCAACAGAGTTGAAAGAATTAAAAGAATAGTTATAGGAATTGCTTGATAAGGGCTTCGTTCGGCCAGTGTATCGCCTTGGGGTGCTCCTGTCTTATTTGTAAAGAAGAAGGATGGTTCTATGCGGATGTGTATTGATTACCGCCAGCTAAACAAGGTTACAGTGAAGAACAAGTATCCATTGCCACGTATTGATGACCTATTTGATCAGCTTCAGGGTACTAGAGTGTTCTCTAAGATCGACTTACGTTCAGGCTATTATCATTTGAAGATTTGCGAGCCAGATATCTCAAAGACTGCTTTTAGGACTCGGTATGGTCATTATGAGTTCCTTGTGATGTCATTTGGGCTAACCAACGCCCCAACAACATTTATGTACTTAATGAACAATGTATTTCAGTCCTATCTTGACTCCTTCGTTATTTTATTTATTAACGACATTCTGGTGTATTCCCAGAGTCAGGAGGATCATGAGCATCACTTGAGAACTGTGCTTCAGACTTTGAGAGAAAAGAAGTTATATGCAAAATTTTCAAAGTCTGAATTCTGGCTTAATTCAGTGGGATTTTTGGGTCATATAGTTTCGTGCGGGGGGATAAAGGTAGATCCAAAGAAGATTGAGGCAGTGCAGAGTTGGTCCAGACCGTCCTCAGCTACGGAGATTTGGAGTTTTCTTGGCTTGGCGGGGTATTATCGCCGATTTGTAGAGGGATTCTCTTCTATTGCTGCACCTATGACCAAATTGACCCAAAAGGGTGCTCCGTTCAGGTGGACTGAGGAATGTGAGTAGAGCTTCCAAAAGCTCAAGACAGCTTTGACTACAGCCCCAGTGTTGGTATTACCTATAGGTTCAGGGTCATACACTGTGTATTGTAATGCGTCGCATATTGGTCTCGGCGCAGTGTTGATGCAATACGGTAGGGTGATTGCCTACGCGTCCAAACAGTTAAAGGTACATGAGAAGAATTATTCAGTCCATGACCTTGAGTTAGCAGCTATTGTTCATGCCTTGAAGATTTGGCGGCATTATTTGTACGGTGTCCATTGTAAGGTCTACACCGATCACTAGAGTCTACAACATATATTTAAACAGAAGGATCTTAATTTGCAGCAACGAAGGTGGTTGGAGTTGCTTAAGGATTTTGATATCACCATTCTCTATCATCCCGGGAAGGCCAATATAGTGGCCGATGCCTTGAGTCGTAAGGCGGAGAGTTTGGGCAGCTTAGCATATTTATCGGTAGCAGAGAGGCCTTTAGCCTTGGATGTTCAGGCCTTGGCCAATCAATTTGTTAGATTGGATGTTTCTGAGCCGAGCCGAGTTTTGGCTTGTGTGGTTTCCCAGTCTTCTTTGTATGATCGTATCAGGGAGCGTCAGTACGATGACCCCTATCTGCTTGTTCTTAAGGACATAATTCAGCACGGTGATGCCAAGGAAGTCACTATTGGAGATGACGATGTATTACGGATGCAGGGAAGGCTATGTGTGCCTAATGTAGATGGTATGTGTGAGTTGATTCTCCAGGAGGCTCACAGTTCGCAGTACTTCATTCATCCGAGTGCTGCAAAGATATTTCAGGACTTGAGGCAACACTATTGGTGGAGGCGGATGAAGAAAGACATAGTGGAGTATGTAGCTCGGTGTCTAAATTGTCAACACGTGAAATATGAGCATCAACGACCGGGTGGATAACTTCAGAAGTTAGAGATTCCCGAATGGAAATAGGAGCGGATCACTATGGATTTCGTTGTTGGACTTCCACGGACTCAACGGAAGTTTGATGCAGTTTGGGTGATTGTGGATAGACTGACCAAGTCAACTAATTTCATTCCTGTGATGACTACCTATTCTTCCGAGCAGTTGGCTCAAGTCTATATTCGCGAGATTATCAGACTTCACGGCGTACCGGTATCTATCATCTCTGACCGGGGTATGCAGTTTACATCACAGTTCTGGAGGGCAGTACAACGTGAGTTGGGTACTCGGGTAGAGTTGAGTACAATATTTCACCCTCAGACGGACGGGCAGTTCGAATGCACTATTTAGATATTGGAGGATATGCTTCATGCGTGTGTGATAGATTTTGGGGGTGCTTGGGATAAGTTCTTACCACTTGCGAAGTTTGCTTACAACAACAGTTATCAAGGCCTTGTATGGTAGGCGGTGTCGATTTCCAGTGGGCTGGTTCGAACCGGGCGAAGCTAGGCTATTGGGTACAGACTTGGTTCAGGATGCCTTGGAAAAGGTTAAATTAATTCAGGATCGACTTCGTACAGCCCAATCTAGACAGAAGAGTTATGCAGATAGGAAGGTTCGTGATGTTTCATTCATGGTTGGTGAGAGGTCCTGCTCCGGGTTTCGCCTATGAAGAGTGTGATGAGATTCGCGAAGAAGGGCAAGTTGAGCCCTAGGTATATTGGGCCTTTTGAGATTCTTGAGAGAGTTGGAGAGGTGGCTTACAGACTTGGACTACCACCTAGTCTCTCTGCAGTTCATCCGGTATTCCATGTTTTTATGTTTCGGAAATATCACGGCGATCCGTCTCATGTGTTAGACTTCAGTTCGGTTCAGTTGGACAAGGATCTATCTTATGCCGAGGAACAAGTGGCTATTTTAGATAGGCAGGTTTGAAAGCTGAGGTCAAAGAACATTGCTTCCGTGAAGGTTCAGTGGAGGGGTCAACCGGTCGAGGAGGCGACTTGGGAGACCGAGCATGATATGCACAACTATTATCCTCATCTTTTCACCACTCCAGGTATAATTCTAAACCCGTTCAAGGACGAACATTTGTTTAAGAGGTGGAAAATGTAATGACCCAACCGGTCATTTTGACTTTTAGAATCCTGTTCCCCTAAATAAAACTCTCCGTATGTACTTTTATAAATTATGACTTGCGAGGATAGTTGGTTCGGGATTTGGAAGTGTTCGGGTTGAAATCGGAACACTTGATTCCTTAAGTTGGCCTTAAAATGCTAAGTTTGACTTCAGTCAATATTTTGAGAAAACGATCCTGGAATAGAATTTTGATGATTTCAACAGCTCCGTATGGTAATTTTGGACTTAGGAGCATGTTCAGAATTTTATTTGGAAGTCCGTAGTTAAATTATGCTTGAAATGGCTAAAATAGAAATTTAAGTTTGGAAGTTTGACCGGGGAGTTGACTTTTTGATACCGGAGTCGGAATCCAGTTCCAAAAATTTTTATAGCTCTGTTATGTCATTTATGACTTGCATACAAAATTTGAGGTCAATCGGACTTCATTTGATAGGTTCTGGCGTCGTTTGTAGAAATTAAAAGTTTCAAAGTTCATTAGGCTTGAATCTATGTGTGATTCGTGTTTTAATTGTTGTTGGATGTAATTTGAAGATTCGACTAAGTCCGTATGATATTTTAGGACTTGTTGGTATATTTGGTTGAGGTCCCGAGGGGCTCGGGTGAGTTTCGGATGCCTAACGGATCATTTTTGGACTTGGCTTGATAGCTGGAGTTCTGGTTTCCTTCTACGCGATCGCGTGAGAAGGTATACAATCGTGTAGGTTTAATTGAGGGCTGCTGAGTTTTGTGCTTCGCGATCGCATGAAGCAGGATGCGATCGCGTAGCTTTGATATTTTGTGACTCGCAAACGCGTGAAGCAGGTCGCGTTCGCGTAGAGTAACAGAGCAGAAGTGGAGGTCACGCGTTTGCTCTATGTGATCGCGTGTAGAGGGCTGCGATCACGTAGAGCTGGAAACTCTGTACTTTGCGATCGCGTGGGGATATACGTGATTGCGTAGAGTTATTTATGGGCAATAAAAACTTGTGCTTCGCGATCGCGTGCCTTTGGCCGCGATCGCATAGAAGGAAAAGCCTGGGCAGAAAGTTTAAGTTCTGACCCATTTTTCCATTTTTAACGATATGGAGCTCGAATTGAGGCGAGTTTTGGGAGATTTTTAGAGAAAACATCGGGGTAAGTGTTCTTAACTCAATTTTGGTTAGATTACCAAATCCATCACTGTTTTATCAGTTAATTGGTGATTTAAGTTGGAAAATTTTGAAAACCCTCTTGGATAGATTTGAGTATTTGAGGGTCGAATTGTTATTGGAATTTAGTCATTTTGGTATGGTTAGACTCGTGGTTGAACGGGCGTTCATATTTCGTAACTTTTACCGGATTCCGAGACGTGGTCCCCACGAGCAATTTTTGAGTTAATTTCGGATTTTATTGAAAAATTTAGTATTTTCTTATGGAATTGATTCTATAATTTTTGTTGACTGTGTTGAATTAATTATGACTAGATACAAGTCGATCGGAGTCGAAAAATCAAGGAAAAGGCATACTACTTGGTTAAATTGGAGCAAGTCGAGGTAAGTGACTTGTCTAACATTGTGCGGGGGGAATTGTTCCTAGGATTGGTATTGGAGTAATAAATTAAAATATGTTGAAAGTCGTGTACATGAGGTGATGAGTGTATACACGGGCTAAATGTGAAAGATTATATTTTTAAATTGCGTAGATCACTGTTGCATAGTAATTAAATTATTAAATCTTGTTATATTCTCCATCATTGATTTGATTTATATGCTTTAAATTTTTTTGACCTTCTCCTGCTAATTTTTTTTACCTGTTAGCTGAAATTTGATTTCTTTTATTCGGTGTATTAATTAAATGTGAAATTTTTTTAATTTCAAATATTATTAAAAATGAAGTATTTTACATTTAAAAATTTGATATTTAAAACAAAGCAGTAAATTTGTGAATTATTATATTTGCTGAATATTTTGTAAGATTTTCGTACTAATTGTGATGGAGTCGTGAGCTCTTTATTGTGAAAACATATTATCATGAATTATTTTGGCATGAGCCATGAGCTCTTTATTATGGAAAAATATTGTTGTTGATATATTTTGGCAAATTAAAATATTTGGGCACTTGAGGTGTAAATTGTGATATATTGTGATATTGATACGCATGCGGTGGTATAAGGTTTGGATGTTGAAACGCATGCGGTGAGATAAGAGTGGCTTGATACACGTGGCTAGTAGGAGAAACTACTAGAAGTCATGCGGTGTAATAAGGATGGCTAAAACGCGAGATGCTATTTCGGAAAAAATATTTTCTTTAAAATAAATTGTGAAGGCTCCCGCGGTGGTATAAGGAAATGAGATATTGTGATTTTATTTATGATTTGGGACTACGAGGCGGTACCTCGGGAGTGCCCTTGTTGATATTGATTTATGGCCGCAATTGCCTTTGATTATTGTTGTGATTTTTCTTAAAGTTGAAAATAAATTCTGCTTTGTTTTCGCGAGGTATTAATTGCCATTATTTGGTGCAATTAAATGGCGACATACTATTTGACTCATTTCCATTGTCATTTTATCTTATTATATTGTTAAATATTTTATCATGTCATTATTTATTTTTCTAGTAGGGCCTGACGTGACCTCGTCACTACTCTACCGAGGTTAGGCTTGGCACTTACTGGGTACCGCTGTGGTGTACTCATACTATGCTTCTGCACATCTTTTTGTGCAGATCCAGTTACATCTTACAAGCCCAGACATCAATGAGTTACTGGTGTACAGAGACTTCGAGGTATATCTGCTAGCGTCCGCAGACTCCGGAGTCCCCTTCTATCATTATCATGTTGTTTCCTTATTTTCTTTAGACCTTGATATATTGAGACATTGAGGATAAATTCTTAGAAGGTTGTGATTTATTTCTACCGGATTTTGGGAGTTGTAAATTATTTGATTTGTAGTTTATTTATTTCAGATATCTATTATTATTCCGCATTGATAGGCTTACCTAGTCTTAGAGACTAGGTGTCATCACGACCTCATACGAAGGGAATTTGGGGTCGTGATAATTTCGGATTCTAGAAAATACAATCTGAATCCTATCCGAATTAATATCGGATCGGATCAGATTTTAAAATTTGGATCGGATCGGATTTTCAGATTTCGGATCGGATTATTATGCCTCAAAGTTGCAAACTCATATGTATATTTTCTTTGTAAAAGAAGTAATACAGTAAGAAAAATTCATGTTTCTGCAATTATGAGAGTACTATGGCGCCAATATAGCTAAATTAATCAATTGTAAAGGTAATAACTTGGAGAAAAGTGTAAAAAAAGTACTAATTATCCGAAATTAAAGTTTAGTATTTTTTCATGCCCTAATAATTTTGGATTTCGGATCGGATCAGATCGGATCGTATTAAAATTATACCAATCCGAATCCGATTCGAAATCCGAAACTTTAATAAACACAATTCGAATCCGATTCAATCCGAAATTCGAAATTGAATGGACCGGTTCGGATTTTGGATATCCGATCCAAATGAATATGAGCCAAAACATTAATGGGAAGGTCATATTTAGCTGAATAGGTGGATGAGGGCTAATTTTAGACCAAATGTGATAGTTTAGGGGCAATTCAGGCCCTTTTCCGTTTACCTTGTTCCAACTTCTCAGATTCGTGTAAAAACCCACTGCACCAATCAAGCAGGGTTCTGTCAGTAGACAGTAGTGTACAGACTCTGATTTTCCAGAGATCCTTGAACTGAGGTTTGGAACGCAGAAGTGTTGAAGTTAGGGCTCCGTTGAGCTATAGAAAAATTTCTTTCAGAGAGCGTTGATCGCTACCGGAGCTT
>AWOL01S0006268.1:0-54129 GCA_000715115.1 Nicotiana otophora
AATATTTTTCGAAGCAGTAGTCATTCTTTAATAAAATAAAAAATAATATGAGGATCATGAAAAAAAAAACGCAAGGCACGATGTTCTACATACATACATGTTATGGCACTAAGCATCAACTGATTAAGTTAATAAACACATATATTAATTATGGAGTCGAAAGTTCACTACGTTCCCAATCATCGTCCAAGAATTAAAATATTATGAAAATTAACCTATTCAATTATCTAGCTAAGTGACTTAATCATGTTTAAGACAACATAATCATCTTTCATGATTTTATAATCCCATGTGGACCATAAGTTAACAAATAACTTATATTAGCATGCGAATAAAATTAATGTCAAATTAATTAACATTTATTACATGCTATATAAATTCACATAAAATTTACTTTAATGTTAAACTAATTAACATATTATACATGTTAAACAAATTAACAAGTATTGTTAATATTAAACTAATTAATATTGATTTCATGCTAAATAAATTAACATAAAGTATGTGTTAAAATAATTAACCAAAGTAATGTTAAAACAATTAACATTCTAAGCATGTTAAACAAATTAATATTTTAAAGCATGCTAAACAAATTAACAAACAAGTTTAATGTTAAACTAATTAATATTTCAAGCAATTGGGATAATAATATAATTATATTTTTATAGAAGAATATAAATACTAACTTTATATTCTGAAAATTAAGTTTATATGATGAATTTTCTAAATCTGAAATAAAACAAATTCCAGAACCTTTTGTAATTTTAATTAGGCCATGAGCCTAAATAAAATAGCAAATCAATTTAAAAGTGGGCCTTTAGCCCAAGTTTATAAATCTGCCAAAAGAATTGTGGCCCAGGTTGTAGTTTCATTTGAAGCCCAAGCTTCTAAAAGACTTTATCAAGTCTACCATTTATGGTGGGCCTTTAGCCCAAAGACTCGAGCAAAGTATTTATCAAAAAAAGTCTTAACCCCCTTCTCTTTGGAAATATTCCAGGGAATGGTTTTGGAAGAACTTCTCCTCTTTTTACGTTACTTCCATTGCTAGCCCTCCCCCTTCAATTTTCTTTTTAAATAAATAAAATAAAAGAACCCTAGTCCCTTTCCGCCACCATCACTTTGGATGAAGAAAAGAACATTTGTTTCTTCTTCTATCCTCTTTCTGCCATGGCTATGGAGCACCAAGCTCCATCTACAATCCGCCATTTCAGAACAACAGCCATTGCTTAACAGCCACCATCCATTTGACAGTGGCTCGCGGTGGTGCACAACAACAGTACATCGGCGTCGGGTGGTTTAAAACAAATCAAATATTGTTTTGTCTTTTGACTAGATTTGAAAAAACATATCCACAAAGCTGCTACAAATTACACCAATTAATTTGTAGTTATACAAGTTTGTGGGCAAAAACAATACCATGGAATTTTCATCGATTAGTTGTGGAAACTAATTTTAGAAATAATGTCGAAATAAAAATGGGTTAAACTTATTAACCGATTCCAATTGCATTCAATATAAAACAGACAAAAAAAACTCAATTGATTCACACTGATACAACTAATGTAAGTGCTTATGTATTTTTATATTATTTATTTATCAGATCTGAAAATTATTTTCAGATTGATAAAATAGATATGTTAAACAGATTAACAATCTCAGTTGCACAGTTAAAAAAATACATGTATGTGACGTTCTAGATTTACATATAAATTTAGAACTATTCTATATATGTAGAAAACCAGCTTATGGCTCTGAAAGAATACGTTAATCTAAACACATTAGATTAGATCGTAAAAAGAAAACATACTTGTTTTTCGTAAAGCGGAAACAAAAATGAATTGAACCGCGACTGGAATTACTAGTCGGCGGTGATTGTCACGGTGTGTTAGACCAACCCCCAATTCCATAGTCTAAACCCTTGTTTGGATTGAGAGAGAGAAAGAGCGTGTGGAATAATAATGCTTAAAGAGTTTTCTTTTTGTGTACACACTAAGAGTACTTATATAGAGAATATTATGGTTAACTAATAACTCTATTAGGCCTTAAAACATCCCTTATGGGTGGACCCAATATTTCCTACAATTGGTTCAGTTAAATTGTGTGAATATCAAATTAGCTTGTTACCATTATCACATTTAATTAGTTAAAAAATCAATTTACAAGTCATAAAAGTTAGATAAAATTCACTAGCACGGAGAAGCAGAGCTAGAGAAGTAGATACATGTTTAAACGAACCCGTAGTTTTTGTTTAGATTCTGTATTAGTATTAAAAAAATTATTAAATATCTATATAATAATATAAAAAAGGGCCAAGAGACGGTGAGGTGAGTATTTGCATTTATCTTTTTTTCCACATTTTTCCTTTTCTCCTTTTTATGAATGATAAACAGTTGCTTCTTTTAAGAAAATTCAATTCAACCGTCACTTTCGATTTTTACCCCCAAACGCCACTTTTATTTAATCCTCTTAATTTGGAGCGTCTTTTAGCAGGAAATCACTTCCTCGCCAACGTTGCTATGGAGTATCGTGCTTGTAACTCATAAAGGTTGTAATGTAACTTTGCATTTACCAAATATTTGGGAAGTTAGTGGAGAAGAATAGGATGACAGCGATATACATCCTTTTTCATTAGCGAGATTCTACCTTACAGTACAATTATCTCCATATTTACAGACTCTGCTGTGCAATTATTGATCTTTTGGTTTTATTAGTATTTCATTCTGAGATAAATCTGAGATACTGAATTTTTTTTTCCACAAAGGTCAGTGCTTTTCCTTTTCTCTATCGCCGCTTCTGTTAGAATATGTTGCTTCAATATTGAAGACAAATTGCGTTAAGCTTAAAGCCATTGTTACAATATGTTGTTTATTTTGCCTTTTTTGTTCCATATATTTCCAAGTTTGATTGGTACACTTTGAAAAATTCTATTCCGTTATGTGATGTGCTGATTTCAAATCCGGTATTAATTCTGCATCGATTTTGTGGATAGATCTGTTGTTGATCATAATTTTTGCTTCAAATGGTGCTGGAGGATGGTATTGGAATTGGTTCAATGAGATAGAAGAGGGAAGCTTCGTTTAATTTTCTGGAAGTATTAGCTAAACAAAAATGAGCGATTTAGCCTTTTTCTTGTAAACCTAGGGTTTGTTTGCTATTTTTCTTTCAAAATAGATTTATTCGTGAAGAATAAAGATGTCACACATATTTTTCTTAAGAATTTGGTCATTACCTTGTATGTTAAACTTGATGGAGCTTTATGTCTTAATTTTGATACTCTATTTGCAATCTGAAACAAGAAGTCCAACCTTGCTTCTATTGTTTGCCGTTTGTATTAGGTACCAACTAAGGCTCGCTTTCTGGCCAAGATGATCACCGAAGTGAGCATCAAAGGGACTGATTATTGACATCAACATCGTCGGTGGGCTGTTTTAAAATTTAACTTTGGGTACAAATTTAAGACAATGATGTGGTACTTCACTATTAAATATTGAATACGTCTTGCCCTTCATTAACGACTGCGCGTAACACAGACAAATTAACTAGTGTATAAATATTTAATGGGAAACTGAATAACTAAAAGAGCTATGGGTTAGATGATAATTTCAGAATACATAAAATTCAAATCTTGGTCTCGTCGTCTCTGCTAGCACGGGGACAATATTAATTTCTCTGATTGGAGCAAGTTACCATTTACCAATCTTCTCTGCCAACTTGTATTTCTTATTGTATTTCAGTTAGATAGGAAACAGAAAAAAGAAGATAAAGCCAGACACTAAAGATATAGTTTAATCGAAGAGTTGTACTCATCCGTTTCAGTTCCATCAAATTGTGGTGTAAATATAATTCTTTCCAACTCAAAAGACTCCACCATTCGACACTAAATAGAACCTATATATAATTATGGACTAGACTCCCAATGGTTCATGTATTCTCATAGAGGAAACAAACCTCAGTGTTATGGATAGAACTTCAGAATTACCAACAGAAATTCTCCACAATATACTCTCTCGTCTCTCCACAAAAACTGCGGCTCGAACCAGTGTGCTGTCAAAGCCATGGCTTAAAGCATGTTCTACGAACCCCCATCTTAGTTTTGATGATTCTTACTTTCAAAACTTTGAACGTAAGTTCTTGAGAATTGTAGACAATACATTGGAAAGGTATCGCCATGAAAAACTAACTATTTCAACTTTTAAGCTTTGCATCTCTTTTTCTGATCAAACTGATTGTGATGGTCTACTAGATAAAATTAAGTGTTGTAACCTGAAAAATCTAACCTTGTCTCGTGTTAGTATTTCTGAATCAACACTTCATAGTCTACTTTCATGTTGCATACCTCACATCATGAGGATATCATTGCACTACTGTGCTGGGTTCGGTTGCATTCGTATGTCAAACCTGCCTAAGCTTTTGTCCTTTAGTATCTTATGTTGCTATGTTGTGGAAGTTCATATTATTGATGCACCAAAATTATTATCTTTCGAATATGTGAATCAAGATAAATTGGGGTTCTGACCATCTGTTAATGTGCGTTCGTTCAATATCAATACTTGCCAGAATCTTAGAAGGGTAGAATTTGTCAAGGCCACAATTGATGATACGATTCTCTTCCAACTTATACAAAAATTAACCTTCATCAAGGAATTGAGCTTACAGTACTGTATGTACTTGAAAATAATAAAAATTTCAAGTTCAACCCTCGAGGTTTGTAGCATAGTTCAGTGCAATTCATTAGTGAAAGTTATTTTTGATGTGCCCAACTTACTCTCCTTAGCCTTCTCCGATCAATATATGCTACCTTCTGTAACTTTCGAACGTCCTTCAAGCCAATGCAGGGTTTCCATAGATTATCGCAGTCTATGGGAAGCTCGGCGGTTTATTCACTTAAGAAGATGTCTAGTTGAGTTGAATGATCAGACGGTAGACATGACTTTGTCTAATGCATCTTTCAGAAACTACAGCACTTTTGGCTTGAGATCACTTCCCGCACCTAAGTTGAGAATTTGATATTATCTAATAATCAGTATACAGATACGTTATATTCATCTTCCTTTGATGCCATCTTCTGGACTTGTTGGCCCAAGAGTTTAACAGTACAATGTGACCAAACATTTAGAAAGTTTCTACGTCAACAATTGTTGAAGAAGAGACATTGGAGACTTATTAAATGTACTTGGAAAGAGTATCTCATAAATGCTCAGATCGATTATAAGAAAACTATAGGAGACGATTGGGTGACTCTTGATAGGGAAATGTTGGTAGCTAACCCTCGTATTATTGAAGAGATCCATACAATTCGCTTCCAGCACACTCAAAGAAAACAGAAAAATAAAGGATCATCTATTTCAAGGTAAGAGTTTGTTACGTAGAATGTATCAATGATAATGATACCGTCACATTTTTACTTCCTTCGTACATGCCATAATTCTCCTTTCACTTTCCTAACATTTATGTGTTGTTTGTGCAGGTGCATTCCGAGATGAGAGCTCATCAATTGGAGAGATAGATGTATTTTGAGATTAGATTTCTAGTGCAATTTTTGTTTCCTTTCGCCTTCATCTGTGTTAGAAAAATGTTTTGTGACACTTTCCTTTCCGTACTTTTATCATATACCTGGTCGGCATTTGATTTTGCTTTATTATTCTTATTATTGTTTTTTGTGAATTTGATTTCCAACACGCCTTCCCATAGCAACCCACTCCATCTTGTTGACACTATTTACATTACTATCAACAGATCGGTTATCAGCTACTTTACCCTTTTCATTATTCTTCTCTTCAATTGAATGCCCCCTGATGTTTAAACCCATTGAAGAATTTGCGAATCCCATCAAAGTACTCTAACTTTTACCATAATCCATTAAGAGCAGTGTCCATGCCAATTCTAATGGAATTTAAATTATATACATTGATATCGTAAAAAAAGATTATACTAGCTTGTCACAGCAGGTTAATTTCTGTTTATTCTAGGTTATCGATCTATATATGTAACTAGTTTCTCGGCGCACGTGTTATGTGTGTATCCCGTCTGTAATTATTTTTAAAAAATCACATAAATATAATATTGAAAATTGTGTTTGAGTTATAGAATAAAAGTTGAAGACAAAAGTGTAATTACAAAAAATTAATGATTGTTGATTCTTATTTAGCCAACTCAATACTATCGGATAAGTCTTCAATCATCTCAATCCATATATTCAACTTAAAATTTATTCAAGCTTTATATTTCATTCCTTCAATTTTATAAGTTATCATTGTATACGGTCAAAACCGAGTTTGCCCTTCGTGTGACTAGTCAAGATTGGAGCATAATGGACCGAGGTTCGTCATTATAATATCGAGCTATGATGTGAAGTTGGAAGGTCGAGCTCGAAACCCAGAGACTGATCATTACCGAGATCGAGCTCGGGACTCAGAAATCGATCAATACCGAGACCGGCCAAGATCGAGACCGAGCTAAGGAACCAAAAAGCCGTTATAACCGTATTTGGGGAGAGAATCTCGACAGAAATCACGGCTTGAATCAAGGAAAAGCTTATTAATTAATTTATCATGGGATCCCAACTATGTATTTTTAATTATATCCAAAGTATGATTCTCTCACTATATTAAGAGTGGTTATCATCTGTAAAAGGGCAGATTTTATTCATTCACATTCAGATTCACTCAGATTTACATAACATCTAGCAAATATTATCCATTTTGGGCTTTCATATTGATTCATCTTGTTTTCTTATCAATCACTCTCTATTCAATTTGAGTTTGTATTCATTTTCTTTTATAACTAATTTAAATATCTATTTATATATTTTTCCAGATTTGTATCAATTTATATCACGTATCCTTAGAATTACATACAAATTCAACTCCATCCGTTTTTCGGTTAAGCAGTTTGGCGCCCATCATGGGGCTAAGGATAATAGTGGTTATTTGGTACGAATCTCTGCAAAACATATTATTTTACACTTGCTCTTGGAAGTGTCTTTGATTTCAGGTTAAAAACGACGAACTCTCAATTAATGGCCCTACCTATCGACAACGAAGTTGGCCTTCAAGATAAGAATAACAACCTGATGTCCGGGAATGAAAGACCACTTATTGACCCCATTGGAACTCGGGCCGTAGATCCAATTGACGTTAATTCGCATGTGGCCATTGAGGCGAACCAACGTTCCGACCCTGAAAACAGCATTCATGGTGGAACTCGTTCTGCAGTTCGAAACATCCAAAATATTGGAGAAGACGGGATCAGCCTGCGTATGATTTTCGAAATGTTGCAAGCTCAACAAATAGCGATAACTCAGTTGCAGAGTCAAACCCAGGCACCGAGCAGGCCCGAGCTCGGTTCACCCCGAGAAGTCACCCACGAAACGGGGCCAGCTGTGGTAAGATCGAATGAACAAGAATCGGGGACTAATCTCGAAATTATTAGGATGTTCGAGGAACTAACAAAACGAACTGAGTCAGGAGAAAAGAGGATTGAAGCAAACAACCAAAAAGTAGAAACTTATAACTCCAGGGTTGATCAAATCGCGGGGGCACCACCAATATTGAAGGGCCTGGATTCCAAAAAATTCATACAAAAACCCTTCCCCCCCGAGCGCAGCTCCCAAACTGATCCCCAAGAAGTTTCGCATGCCCAAAATTCCTAAATATAATGGGACGACCAACCGCAACGAACATGTCACCTCTTACACATGTGCCACTAAAGGGAACAATCTAGAAGACGACGAGATCGAATCCGTATTATTAAAGAAGTCCGGGGAAACCCTGTCAAAGGGAGAAATTATATGATATCATAAATTATCGCCTAACTCTATCGATTCTTTTGCTATACTTGTAGATTCTTTCGTAAAAGTACACGTCGGGGCCATAAAGGTCGAGACCAGGAAGTCAGACCTTTTCAAGGTAAGGCAAAAAGATAACGAGATGCTAAGAGAGTTCGTATCTCATTTCCAAATGGAATGAATGGATCTACCATCGGTCACGGATGATTGGGTCGTTCAAGATTTCATCCAAGGACTGAACGAACGAAGCTCGATGGCTTCACGACAGCTGAAGCAGAACTTGATCGAGTACACGGCTGTTACCTGGGCCGATGTACACAATCGATATCAATTGAAGATTAGAGTTGAAGATGACCAACTGGGTTCTGGGTCTGTTATTAAAAGGGACATCGACCGAGAACCAAGGTCGAACAGGGACCGATACCGGCCGTATAACGGAGATCGTGGGGGTAGCGAACCGTGAAGGAATTCCGTACTGGGCGAAAGGAGAAGTGATCGAGGCCAAGGGTCTCGAAGGCTGATGAACAAGAATAGGTTCGACAGGCATACCAGACCTAATGAAGCACCGCAGTTATCCGAATATAACTTCAACGTTGATGCATCCGCCATTGTGTTAGCTATCGGACGCATAAAAAATACTAAATGGCCTTGACCTCTGCAGTCCGATCCAGCCCAGAGAAATCCCAATCAAATGTGCAAGTATCATGGCACCAATGGCCACAGAACTGAAGATTGCAGGCAGTTGAGAGAGGAGATAGCCCGGTTATTCAATGAAGGGCACCTTCGAGAGTTTTTAAGTGACCGGGCCAAGAACCATTTCAGATACAGAGAGTTCAATAGACAAAACAAACAAGAATAGCCATAACACATCATCCATATGATCATCAGAGGGATCGATGTCCCCTAGGGGCCGGTGCTTAATCGCACTAAGATGTCGACTATAAGAGAGAAGCGATTTCGAACTCAGGATTACATACCTAAAGGAACCTTGTCCTTTAGTGATGAAGACGCAGAAGGAATCATGCAGCCCCATAACGATGCACTGGTTATATCTGTACTTTTGGATAAAACTCAAGTTAAGTGTGTGTTAATTGATCTAGGTAGTTCGGTCAACATCATTCGATCAAGGGTCGTAGAGCAACTCGGTCTACAGGACCAGGTCGTGCCCACAACCCTGGTGCTAAATGGATTCAATATGGCGTGTGAAACTACTAATGCTGAGATAATTTTGCCAGTAAATGTGGCCGGGACCATCCAAGTTATGAAGTTCCACATGATCGAGGGCAATATGAAGTATAACGCCTTGTTCGGGAGGCCGTGGATCCATAACATAAGAGTCGTGCCCTCGACCCG
This sequence comes from Nicotiana otophora, assembly GCA_000715115.1. Lineage (NCBI taxonomy): Eukaryota > Viridiplantae > Streptophyta > Magnoliopsida > Solanales > Solanaceae > Nicotiana > Nicotiana otophora. Next base: position 9,140 of record AWOL01S0006268.1, read on the forward strand.
TCACCAGGTTCTAAAGTTCCCAACACCAGAGGGAATCAAAACGATCTACGGGGAACAACCGGCAGCAAAAGAAATGTTTGTTGTCGATGCAGTAATTCCGATATCATCACTATCATCGACAAAGGGATCAGATTCGAAGGTGAAACGGGACACCAAATAACAATCACAAACGTCAGCCTCGACCCAACTAGAGAAGCAGAAGACTGACGAAGATGATGATTATGGGATCCCTCGATACTTCATGTCTCCGATGATTCCGACGCTACCAAATCAACGATCGAAGAGTTGGAGCAAATCACACTAATCGAACATCTGCCCGAGCGAAAGGTATACTTGGGCACGAGGTTAAATCCTGAGCTCAGGAAAAAGCTTATTCAATTTCTTACAGCTAACATGGACTCTTTCACTTGGTCCCATCATGACATGACAGGGATCCCACCGGAAATAACCATTCATAGACTAAGCTTGGATCCAAAATTCCATCCGGTAAAGCAAAAAAGAAGGCCTTAGTCTGAGGTCAAACATGCCTTCATCAAGGACGAGGTAACTAAACTTCTTAAAATAGGATCAATTCGAGAAGTAAAATACCCTGAACGGCTAGCAAACGTGGTGGTAGTCCCTAAGAAGGGAAACAAACTTAGAATGTGTATAGATTATAAAGACCTGAATAAAGCATGCCCTAAGGATTCTTTTCCTTTGCCTAATATCGATCGTATAATCGATGCCACGACCGGCCACGAGACTCTCAATTTTCTCGATGCCTACTCTGGGTACAACAGGATACAGATGAACCCGGAGGACCAGTAAAAGACCTCGTTTATCACTAAGTACGGTACCTACTGCTATAACGTAATGTATTCGGTCTAAAAAATGCTGGTGCAACTTATCAACGCCTAGTAAACCGAATGTCTGAAAAACAAATAGGAAAATCAATGAAAGGTTATATTGATGACATGTTAGTTAAGTTCCTGCGAGCAGAGGACCATCTAAAGAATTTTCAGGAAACTTTCAATATACTGAGGGAGTACAATATGAAGCTCAACCCTAAAAAACATTAGGGATTGGCTGGGCAAGTTTCGGGTCGATTGGCCAAATGGGCCATAGAAATAAGTGGGTATGATATTTAGTATCGACCCCGAACCACCATCAAATCCCAAATCTTGGCGGACTTCGTGGCTCACTTTACACCAGCTTTCTTACCCAAGATTAAAAAAGAACTACTGATAAAATCGGGTACCTCTTCGGGTGTATGGACACTCTTTACGGATGGTGCCTCGAACGCAAAAGGGTCCGGACTAGGTATCGTACTAAAATCACCCACAAGTAATGTAGTTAGACAGTCTATCAGAACTACAAAATTGACTAACAATGAGGCCGAGTATGAGGCCATAATTGCAGGTCTCGAACTAGCTAGAAGTTTGGGAGCGGAAGTCGTAGAGGCTATGTGTGATTCCCTCCTCGTGGTAAACCAAGTTAACGGGAACTTTTGAAGTCCGAAAAGATTGAAAGAAGAGGTACTTGAATAAACTACAGGTGACTTTACATCGATTTAAGGAATGGACCTTGCAACATGTGCCTCGAGAACAGAACAGCGAGACCGACGCTCTTGCAAACTTAGGTTTATCGGTCGAATATGACGAACTCAACTCGGGGACTGTCGTACAACTCATGAGATCGGTAATCCAAGAAGGTCACGCCGAGATAAACTCCACAAGTTTAACCTAGGATTGGAGAAACAAATACATAGAGTACTTTAAGAACGGAAAGCTTCCATCGGATCCAAAGGAATCGAGAGCTCTACGCACAAAGGCAACACTGTTCACCTTGTCCGAAGACGGAACACTGTTTAGAAGGACATTCGATGGACCATTAGCAATATATTTGGGACCGGGATATACCGATTACATCCTACGGGAAATTCACGAGGGCACTTGTGAAAATCATTCCAGTGCCGATTCGCTGGTCCACAAAGTAATCAGAGCAGTGTATTATTTGACCGATATGGGCAATGATGCAAGGGAGTTTGTTTGAAAATACGACGAATGCCAAAGGAAAGCGCCCATGATTCACCACCCCGGGGAACTACTCCACTCGGTCCTATCCCCATGGCCCTTTATGAAAAGGGGAATGGACATCGTCGACCCTCTCCCATCGGCCCCATGTGAGGTTCAGTTTATTTTGTTTATGACTGATTACTTCTCTAAATGGGTTGAAGCACATGCTTTCGAGAAAGTCAGAGAAAAGGAAGTCATAGACTTTATTTGGGACCACATCATATGTCGATTCGGGATGCCTTCCGAGATTGTATATGATAATAGAAAACAATTCATCGGCAGCAAAGTAACTAAATTTCTCGAAGATCACAAGATCAAAAGGATCCTGTCAACACTTTATCATCCCAGCGAGAACGGACAAGCCGAATCAACTAACAAAACCATCATCCAAAATCTTAAGAAGAGATTGACCGACGCCAAAAGAAAATGGAGATAAATACTACCCGGGGTCCTTTGGGCATACCGCACAATATCAAAATTCAGTACTGGAGTAACACCATTCTCGTTGGTTTATGGCGCCGAAGCTCTGATCCCGGTCGAGGTCGGAGAACCTAGCACCAGGTTTCGATATGCAACAGAGGAGTCAAATAACGAGACCATGAATACGAGCCTAGAATTGTTGGACGAAAGGTGCGAAGCCGCTCTCGTCCGATTAGCCGCCCAAAAACAACGGATCGAAAGGTACTACAATCGAAGAACCAATCTTCGACATTTTAACATCGGGGACTTGTTGCTAAGAAAAGTCACACTCAACACCCGTAATCTGAATGAAGGAAAACTGGGTTTGAACTGGGAAGGACCGTATCAGGTTCTCGAATCATCGAAAAAGGATCCTACAATCTCGACATGATAAACGTCAAATAACTACTGAGCAATTGGAACGTATCGTACCTAAAATGATAATACTGCTAAGGTACGACCGCTCTCATTCTCATTTATATTTCAAAACTAACCCTTGCAGGTGTTCGACCAAAACCAATGATGGACTCTTCAACACGAAGCCTTTAGGTCTGAAAGCACGCGTTGCTCTCTTTTTCCCTTAGACCGGTTTTGTCCCAAATGGGTTTTTCGGTGAGGTTTTTGATGAGGCAACCATTGTTCGTGCTAACTTAGAACAATTTAACAGTATCTGAGGCCTCTTTACAATCAACCTCGAATACTGGGGGGCATTGCCCTCGAATATCAAGTTTTATGCGAGGAAATTACTTCATTGCAACAGGATCCCGATAGGAAAAATTTATAAGGGCCAAACGGTCGAACGAACCATGCTCGCGTAGTTTGCTCGAGCCCTGGCACAAAATATGTACACATGTATAATGATTTATAAAGAGAGAAATTTCTTCTTTACCTATATCTCATATCTCAGAAAAGGTTTTCTACTTCATATTCTCGATCTATTGTGCAAACATGCTTAAAGGCCGATCATGATCGGAGTTCGGATGATTACCCCACAATCGGGTACTGCCGTCGGAAATATCAACGAGATCGATTTATATAAAACTCTGAAGTTCATAAGACCTCAAGCAACGCTCAATTTTATAAGCTACGGCCACCCCACTCGGGGACTGACACTTCGGGCAAGCTCGAAGTGAAACGGGAAAACAAGCCCAAGAGGCAAATCCCGAACTAAAGAGGCTACGGCCGAATTAACAACGGATCAGAGACGTCTGAATTCCATAACAAAACAGGCCTTCGAAATCTTTCATAAACCGGTTAAAATGGCTACCCCCGGAAAAGTCATAAAAGGCTTCTATAATAGCAAAGCCTCAAAAACTCTAATGAGTACAAGTTTCGCGAACACGAATGATAAGAAATTCTTTCAAGCCGAAAAGGGGACAAAGCCATAAACAATCTTTTTTACAAAAGCCTAAGGGCTATCTTTTGTATTGAGTTCGAGAGACCGAACTCGCTCATATAAAAAACCTAAGGGTTACTTTACTTCGAGTTCGAGCAAGCACTCACTCGACCATAAAGCCTAAGGGCTGTTTTTTTGTATTGAGTTCGAGAGACCGAACTCGCTCATATAAAAAACCTAAGGGTTACTTTACTTCGAGTTCGAGCAAGCACTCACTCGACCATAAAGCCTAAGGGCTGTTTTTTTGTATTGAGTTCGAGAGACCGTCCTTGCTCAAACAAAATAACTAAGGTTACTTTACTTCGAGCTCGAGCAAGCACTCACTCGACCATAAAGTCTAAGGGTTATACTAATTCAGTTCCAATCAAATTGTTTAAACCTTGGATCTTAGAATACAACTTTATAATTTGATAAGGCGGAAAGGAAGGGAACCATGGCCTGATAAAGTCTCTCTACAAAATAACTAAGGGTTACTTTACTTCGAGTTCGAGCAAGAACTCACTCGACCATAAAGCCTAAGGGCTATTTTTTTGTCTTGAGTTAGAGATACCGAACTCACTCAAATAAAAAATCTAAGGGTTACTTTACTTCGAGTTTGAGCAAGCACTCACTCGACCATAAAGCCTAAGGGATGTTCTTTTGTCTTGAGTTCGAGAGACCGTCCTCGCTCAAACAAAATAACTAAGGTTACTTTACTTCGAGCTCGAGCAAGCACTCACTCGACCATAAAGTCTAAGGGCTATACTAATTCAGTTCCAATCAAATTGTTTAAACCTTGGATCTTACAATACAACTTTATAATTTGATAAGGCAGAAAGGAAGGGAACCATGGCCTGATAAAGTCTCTCTACAAAAGACCAAAACGGTCTTAAAAAACACAAAAAATAATAAAGGACTTAGTCCTCTCTGGGAGCAGCATCTTCACCCTCGAGGCCCCATTCGCTTTTAGATCCGCTCATACTCTCGGTATCATCATCATCAGGAAAGGCCAACACTCTGACTTCGACTTCAAGCTCCTTAGCATTCTCGATCTCGGCTGTAAGATCGAAGCCACGAGCATGGATTCCTCGAGAGTCTCCCTCCGAGACTGGCATTTAGCATGCTCGGCAACCTAGTTTGCTCGAGCCTGAGCAACCTCGGCAACCTCCTTTGCTCGAACCTGAGCAACCTCAGCGTCAGACCGGTAGACGGCCACCATTGCATCAGCATTAGCCATAGCTATTTCGACCTCCGATCTGGTCACTGCAAGTTCTGTGGTCAGTCTCTCTCGATCAGAAGTTGCTGAGCCCAACCGAGACTGGAACTCCTCGATTTTCTTGGCTTGCACCGAGGCTTTCTCTTTAAAGCTTTGGAGTTAGGTCTCAGCCAAGGCCAGTTGAGCTCGGACAGCCTCCTTTTATGAGGCAAGGCGGTTGATGTTCTTTTTCCACTCCTCGGCATCCGCTCTCACTGCGTCCACTTTAACACAAAGCTGCCTGATCACATCAAGTTTTTGCTGGACCTGTGGGACCTAACTGTTAGACATCACGCCCAAGTGAGTCTCATTAACTTCAAAGATTCTTTTTACCTTCTCGGATAAATTGTCTTGTTCTTTCCGAGCTACTTCTACCTCAGCCCAAAGTCCTTTTGCTTCCCCTTCTCTCCGCTCACTGAGAAGCTTGAAGGCATTTTTCTTCTCAGTAAGCCCTTAGATTTCAGTTTCGTGCCGGCTCATCTCCCCTCGGGATCGGAGAAACACCTCGTGATGAAGCACAGAGGCCTACAAAAATAGAAAGAAAGGATTATACAAGGAAAGAAAACACAAGTATTAACAAAGAGAAAATAAACTTACCCAATTCTGGGCCTGTTGAGATTCGTTAAAAAGACAAGAAACTCCCACCTTGACCGAGCTCTTCTTCGGAGCCTCCGAGTCACCAAGACCAGTGACATCTTCTACCTCGACAAAATAACCATGGAAAGGGTCTTCCTCTTCATGGGCTCCTTCCCCGTGATAGGCCTCCACGACCTGAGTGTCGCGTATCATTGACTGGGAAAATGAAGGAAATGAGGAATCCCCGATCTCTATTGCCCCGAGTAGATCTTTTGCNCTCTCTAGTAACAGCATCTCCACCCTCGAGGCCTCTTTCACTTTTAGATCCGCTCATACTCCCGGTGTCATCATCATAAGGAAACATTTTGGCTTCGACTTCAAGCTCCTTAGCATTCTCGATCTCGGCTGTAAGATCGAAGCCACGAGCATGGATTCCTCGAGAGTCTCCCTCCGAGACTGGCATTTAGCATGCTCGGCAACCTAGTTTGCTCGAGCCTGAGCAACCTCGGCAACCTCCTTTGCTCGAACCTGAGCAACCTCAGCGTCAGACCGGTAGACGGCCACCATTGCATCAGCATTAGCCATAGCTATTTCGACCTCCGATCTGGTCACTGCAAGTTCTGTGGTCAGTCTCTCTCGATCAGAAGTTGCTGAGCCCAACCGAGACTGGAACTCCTCGATTTTCTTGGCTTGCACCGAGGCTTTCTCTTTAAAGCTTTGGAGTTAGGTCTCAGCCAAGGCCAGTTGAGCTCGGACAGCCTCCTTTTATGAGGCAAGGCGGTTGATGTTCTTTTTCCACTCCTCGGCATCCGCTCTCACTGCGTCCACTTTAACACAAAGCTGCCTGATCACATCAAGTTTTTGCTGGACCTGTGGGACCTAACTGTTAGACATCACGCCCAAGTGAGTCTCATTAACTTCAAAGATTCTTTTTACCTTCTCGGATAAATTGTCTTGTTCTTTCCGAGCTACTTCTACCTCAGCCCAAAGTCCTTTTGCTTCCCCTTCTCTCCGCTCACTGAGAAGCTTGAAGGCATTTTTCTTCTCAGTAAGCCCTTAGATTTCAGTTTCGTGCCGGCTCATCTCCCCTCGGGATCGGAGAAACACCTCGTGATGAAGCACAGAGGCCTACAAAAATAGAAAGAAAGGATTATACAAGGAAAGAAAACACAAGTATTAACAAAGAGAAAATAAACTTACCCAATTCTGGGCCTGTTGAGATTCGTTAAAAAGACAAGAAACTCCCACCTTGACCGAGCTCTTCTTCGGAGCCTCCGAGTCACCAAGACCAGTGACATCTTCTACCTCGACAAAATAACCATGGAAAGGGTCTTCCTCTTCATGGGCTCCTTCCCCGTGATAGGCCTCCACGACCTGAGTGTCGCGTATCATTGACTGGGAAAATGAAGGAAATGAGGAATCCCCGATCTCTATTGCCCCGAGTAGATCTTTTGCAGCGCCGCCTCCGTCTTAGGGAGACTCAAGCCCCGTTTTTGCACCAGCTTTCACCGCCTCTTTGATGACCTCCTCGCCCCGAGGTAAAGCATCTTCGGTTCCCTTCGGCTCGAGAACTTGGGCCAGAGTCCCTTCCTCGACCTCATCGAGCCTAGACGGTATAGTATCAACTCCCACCGATTACAAAGCTTTCTGAATATCCGTGCCAGCTCATACACGGGCCACCAGCCCAGAACCACCTTCTTCTTCTTCTTCTTCATCCCTTAGTCTTTGGACTGACTCCTAGTCAGTGGGATTGTGTTCCCCTTAGGTTTACGGGCCACTCTCTTCTTGGGGTTTTGACCCTCGGGGTTCGAGGCCCTTTATTTCTTAATCTCCATCGTCGGTTTTGAGATAGGTTGTAAAACCTCTTTATCTCCGAGCAAGGGTCTCATAACCGCATCCTTTCCGAGACCTACAAAAGGAGAAAGTAAATAAACTCATACTTGAGAAAACAATGCTTGAACGATAGGCAAATCGATAAGACAAGAAAAAGGCTTACCATGAGTACGAGCCTCCCACCGACCCTTTGACAAATTGCGCCACGCGCGCTCAGCGTATGACAACGTTGAAACCAGGCTCTTGACCTAGTTCTCGATGTAGGGAACCGCACCCGACATCCAAGCAATGGATGCGTAAAGAAAAATACTGATAAGAAAAAATGAAGAAGTAAAAACAACAAAAACTAAAAACGGGGTCATACTTACGTTTCATATTCCATTTCTCGGGAAATGGTATACTCTCAGCCAGGATTAGGTCTGAGGTCTTCACCCGAACAAACCGGCCCATCCAACCCCGATCTTTGTGTTCATCTATACTCGAGGCAAACGCCTTTGTGGCCCGATGTTGAAGCTTTATCAGCCCACCTCGGTAAAGTCTAGGGCTATATAATCTTATGAGGTGGTCGAGGGTAAAGAGAAGCCCATCGATTTTGCTCACAAAGAAACGAAGTAGTATCATAATCCTCCAGAATGAAGAATGAATTTGACCGAGGGTCACCCGGTATGTCTTGCAAAAATCAGCGATGACTAAATCGAGGGGACCCAACGTGAAAGGATACGTGTAAACACTCAGGTACCCTTCCACATGGGTAGTGATCGCCTCCTCCGGTGCCAGTATCACAACCTCTTTGTTTTCCCAATTGCAGTCGTTTTTTACCAGATCAAGAAGACCTTTTGGTATCTAGCATTTATATCTCGATACCGGCTCGCATCAACCAGCAACCGATGAGGATTTCTTTACCTTAAAGTCGGAATCAATAATGCACCCCCGGGGAACAAGTTCTTCAAGGCGTGGCTCCACCATTATTTTCTCTCCGGCCGGCCGAGATGAGAAAGCAACTTCTTTCTACGGAACGGTTTTAGATGTTTTGGTCATTTAGTTTTTGTGAACGAAGAAGAATGAAGATGGAAATATTTGGTTGTTTTATGAAGAACAAGTAAAAGAAACTTGAAAACCTGGAAATAGGGAGCTTTAGAGAAGGCAAAAAACTATGAACATAGGAATGAAAAAGATTTGAAAGTAAAAGTTTGGAATGATGAAGAAAGGAGCTATTTATAGATTTTACAGGGACGGTTCAAAACTGGCAGTGACCGACCATCGACTGACGCGCATTTAATATCTTGGTAACTGGACTGACCGGACGTTTGTCACATAAGTCACAATTGGGCTCGTCGCAGACGTCAGTGTTTATCTAGTCGGAGGTTGAAAAATCATATCGTTTATCGCTACCTTATTTTCGAGAAACGAGGGGACTATCTCTATACGGTCAAAATCGAGTTTGCCCTTCGTGTGACTAATCAAGATTGGATCATGATGGACCGAGGTTCATCATTATAATATCGAGCTATGATGTGAAGTTGGAAGGTCGTGCTCGAGACCCAGAGAACGATCATTACCGAGACCGAGTCAAGATCGAGCTCGAGACCCAGAGATCGATCAATACCGAGATCGGCCAAGATCGAGACCAAGCCAAGGAACAAAAAAGCCGTTATAACTACATTTGGGGAGAGAATCTCGGCAGAAATCACGGCTTGAATCAAGGAAAAATTTATTAATTAATTTATCATGGGATCCCCACTATGTATTTTTAATTATATCCAAAGTAGGATTCTCTCATTATATTAAGAGTGGTTATCATCTGTAAAAGGGCAGATTTTATTCATTCACATTCAGATTCACTCAGACTTATATAACATTTAGCAAATATTATCCATTTTGGGCTTTGATATTGATGCATCTTGTTTTCTTATCAATCGCTCTCTATTCAATTTGGGTTTGTATTCATTTCCTTTTATAACTAATTTAAATATCCATTTATATATTTTTCCAGATTTGTATCAATTTATATCACGTATCCGTAGAACTACGTACAAATTTAACTTTATTCGTTTTTCGGTTAAACAATGATGCTTCTTTTTTAGCTTTAACAAGAACAAATAGTCCATGAAGATTTAGGTATTCTTTTTTGAATTGTTTAGGAATGCTATCTCTTCTTAAATACTAAAATGATCAGCTAACTGACAAAAGATTTCTTTTTTTTCCATTACCAGCAAAATGCACAAAACGCAGATTTTCCTATATCTTTAATATATAAGAATTATTTCCAAAATATTAGAAAAGAATAAAGCAGTATCAAAAAATGAAATCAATCCGCTACATTTTGATTAATCTGCTCTTTTTTAATTTTGGTGAAAGCTTTCTTTCTCCGTCTAAGTACAAAACTATGCATCCGAATATTCTATTTTTATGGACGCGTGAGTCTATGATTATTATTGAATTACTTTTAGTTGATGGATTTTGAAAGGACTATATTAATAATATCTTTGAAGAAGTAAAAAATTTTAAAATATTCCAATATCAGTGTTTCAGTTTTCGTGTGCATCTTAGATTGCGACTTTTTAAAAGTAAATCCAGTTTAATTCAGATTTGTTTTAATTGTTTATATTTTTTGAAAACATTTTAAGAGAAATACATTACAAAAGTACTCTATTTATTTATTTGTAATTCTATTCAGAGGTTTTTATTTTGTTGTATTTTTTCTTTCATATATTAGATTTCATTTTACTATTTTGTTTTCACTTAAAATGGCAAGTGCTTTAATGTTTTTTGCATTTTTGCACAAAAAATAATAAATAGCTTTCTAATCGATTCAATTTTATTTACAAAGATTTTTTCTTTTGTAGTTATTTTTTAAATTAAGGATCACTCATATAATCTATTCCTGAATTTCAGTTCATCAATAGACATCTTCTTGTAACTCCCTCCATGTAATAACTTCATTTTATTAAGTTCTTCAATTTATCACACGGGGAAATTTTCGATAATGATAACAATAAAAAGTTACTAACAAGAGAAAAAAATATACACCGTTGTATATGAAAGAAAAAATATTTGATGCATAATGAACAACTCCGTTGATTTGCTTTCTTATCTCCAATCTTAAGAAAAAGTCAAAAGAAAAGGAGTAAAAAGAAGAACACAAAAATTGTTAAAAATATTACCACATACATATAATTGTTAGACTTCATTTTTTACAAAAACAATTTTTCATCCTTGATTCCGAATCTTTATATCTTTGTTATGTTGTATGGAAACAATATAATTTTCAGAACTTCTTAGTTTTTATTATAAGAAAAATAGTCAGACTTCTAGAGCAAATAAATTCAGCCTTCACCATATCTTTTAACCGCATACTTGGACTGTTTCTTTAGTTATTTTTGTTTTTTCTCAACTTTTCGATTTTTTAAAAAAACAATTATTTCCTTTGTTTTATTTTGGAAAATCCAACAGTCAATCCTTACAAGGCATCTTAAGACAGTTTTTCAAAAGAAGTTTTATTTTAATTTGTAAGGTAATTAAATTTTTAAAAAGAGGTATTTTAATAATTCAACTTTCCAGTTAAGAGCTTTCCACTTTTATAATAATATAGATTAGTAAATAAAGTTACTTAAGTGAATATTTTGTCACTTATTATCTTCATGTCCAGCCATTTAATACAAGATTTTATAAATAATATTAATATTATTAAAATAAAATTTGAATAAATAATTATACATAAAAGAATAAAATATATTTGTGAATTGTCATATAATTCCTTGTTTTTCTATATCAAAATGATTGGATCTTCTGAACCTATGAAGTTAAACAATTAATGGTTAATTAGATATATGTAAGTTTCAGCAAAAAGGCTCCCTGTTACTTTAACAGTTGCATGATATAGCTGTATTTTATAATTAAAAATTATATTTATTAAATTATCTTATTTATATAGTACGAAAAAAATCATGAAAACTTGTGTAATTTCATATTTGATTCTAAGAAGTTCGAATATTACTCCAAACAACTTAATAAAAAATGTAAGATAATGAAAAACTTCATTCAGCTGACATATTAATAATTAATCTTATGGAAAGGCATATAAGAGGTAATTTTTTGGTTCATATTGAATATATTGCTATCAAACCATATGTCAATCTTGACGTGAGTGGTAGAGCGACGATTCTTCATTCATAGTCATTGTGTATTTTGTTCCTTTGGTTTATGAGAGCTAAAGAAAGGAAAAGTATAGAAAAAATCAAATATCTCAAAGTTTTCTGTCTCCTCTGTTTTTGAGACAAACAATTTGATATAAGCTAAACGTCCACCAAACTATATAGAGAACCTGGTTCTCTATCAGTTCACACAGTATACAACAGTAAGTAAAGAATACAACTATATTTACGTGAAAAACTCCCAACTCACGGGATTAAAAATCACGACCTACCCTAGTAGGATTTCAACTTCACTAACTGAGCAAACTTTAGATTACAACCTATTGTAATCGAAGAATTAAATTCTTAATCCCTCACCTTCTTACAATAACTATATTGTAAGCCTCTTTGTAATAACTCTATTACAAAGCTACACACTTGACTAGCTCTAGTCAAAACAATCACAATGAGAATGGTTTAAAAGATGTCCTATGAATGCTTATGAAAAGATGTATAGGAATTACATTTTAATAGCTTAAGACAAAGACACAACAATACTAAAGGACACACGACATAATCAATACTGGGATCTGGTCCTTTGTTCTGTTGCTGCTATGTTCTTCAACGCCTCAGAGGAAATAAGGGCGGCTGCACACTTAAGAGGATTCAATGTTTAGGTTTTTGCAAGTGTGTATTGAAATCCTTTGCCTCATGTTGATAATATATGTGTGAGGTCATCAAAGATGATGCAAAAAAGTGTCTGGTACACTGCACGCTTCAACAGTGCTACTGTATTGTTGTGAGTACAGTGCAACAACATTAACAACTGTAGAGTTGACTTGCACTGTGACCGGAGGAACTGATCCCTATATGTTCTCTCTGTTGTTCCCTTATTTGATTTCATTGAGAATTAATCCAGACATCTGATTAGTTGCTCTGAACACTAAGGAACCAATTGTATCAAGTTCCTGATCTGATTCTCTCGTGAAGTTTATCCAATCATCAAAACAAAAGCGCATACCTTATCACAATTGGTTATAGTCACAAAAGTAGCTTAAGGTAGCATCGTCTTAAGGGTGGTTGTTGGCTTATCGATTATTAGGTCAAGTAAGGTTTGTTAGATCCTTAATACACATACGAAAAATGTATATGCCTATGAAGTTGTAAATGAAATAGGTACGATACAAATTGTCTCTATAACATCAATCATGTGAAATTTTCTTGATTAATATAATGAACTTTTTTACGAAATATAAATTAGGTATTTCAAATATAAATTTTTTCCAAGTAAATCCATATAGGAAACAAACCTCAGTGCCATGGATAGAACTTCAGAGTTACCAATAGATATCGTCCACCAAAACTCTCTCGTCTAGACAAGTAAGGCTTGTTCAATTGGTAAAGCACCTCCACCCACGACCGTTAGGTCCTGGGTTCAAATCACGCTGGAGGAGCAGTGTGAAAATACTATAGATCCTCCTAAATTGGGAGAAAATTTAAAAATAAAAAATACTCCCTCGTCTCTCTACAAAAATTGCGGCCCGAACCAACGTGTTGTCAAAGCCATGGCTTAAAGCATGTTCTACGAACCCCCATCTTAGTTTTGATGAGTCTTACTCTCAAAATTTTCAAGGTAAGTTCTTGAGAATTGTACAATACTTTGGAAAGGTATCACCATAAAAATCTACCTATTTCAACTTTTAAGTTTTGCATCTTTTTTTCTGATCAAACTGATTGTAACTATTTGTTGTGACCATCAGAGTGATGGGTCTATCCCATGTGAAAGGAAGACAACTTACTTTGGCAAAGTCTGCACCATCCAAATCTATGTTTGTCATAAAAATATTTGTGTGGCAAGAAAAGTCAAAAAGGGAAGGAAGACAAGTTTGGTTTACTATTTTTGATGTCACCCAAGACATCTTTGAGAGGTTCTTCACCTCTATAAATAAGGAAGTATTTCTTCATTTGTAATACACACCAACAAAGAGAGAAAGAAAGAGTAAGACATCACAGACAGGGTATAAGAAAATAGTCTGTGAGCAAAATAGAGAGTGAACGATATTGTAGTAAGGTGGAAATATCAAAAGAGGGTTATTTATTTTGAGTATTGTAGTGATCTATGGAGTATTTTACTCGGACCTACAAAGTATAAAATTCTTTGCTATAATGATATCGGTTGCTCCTCTCGGGGCCGTTGTTTTTTTCTTATTCAAAAGGATTTTGCACGTAAACATCTTGGTGTTGTTGTCACTCTTTTATTCTTGGTAATTATCGTATCTCAGTGCTACATTATTATTTTACTTTTATTACTATGAATATTATTTATGTAGGGGTTTATTCCCAATAACTGGTATCAGAACACAAGTTTTTCTCGTTCACAAAAGTACTATTCACTGTCAGTAGTACTATACTTAGTGAAAACAAATATCCGGAGTAAAGTACGAGGTAGAAAAATTCAACAGAGATAGTGGTTTCTTAACATGGCAAAGAACGATGAGGGATCTGCTCATCCAACAAGGATTACACAAGGTACTAGATGCTGATGCCAAAAAAGCCTGATACCATGAAAGCTGAGGATTGGGCTGACTTGGATGAACGGGCTGCTAGTGCAATCAGGTTGCACTTATTAGATGATGTGGTAGATAACATCATTGATGAAGACACCGCATGTATTATTTGGACAAGGTTGGAAAGACTATACATGTCCAAAACGTCGACAAATAAATTGTACCTGAAGAAGTAGCTATACGCCCTACACATGGGTAAAGGTACAAATTTTTTGTCAAATTTAAATATTTTTAACGGACTAATCACACAACTCGCCAATCTCGGAGTGAAAATCGAGGAAGAAGATAAAACCATCTTGCTATTGAACTCATTTCCATCTTCGTATGATAATTTTGTAATAATCATCCTGCACAGTAAGACTATCATTAAGTTGAAAGATGTCACATCGGCTCTTCTACTCACTGAGAAGATGAAAAAGAAGCCTGAAAATCAAAGAGAGACTCTCATCACAGAAGGTAGAGGCAGGAGTTATCAAAGGAGTTCAAGCAACTATGGTAGATCCGGAGCTTGTGGGAAGTCTAAGAACCGATCCAAATCAAGAGCCAGAAATTGCTACAGTTATGATCAACCAGATCACTTCAAAAGAGATTGTCCAAATCCAAGGAAAGGCAAAGGTGAAAGCAGTGGCCAGAAGAATGGCAACAACATAACTGCCATGGTATAAAACAATGATAATGTTGTTCTATTTATAAATGAGGAAGAAGAATGCATGCACTTTTCAGGTCAAAGTCGGAATGGGTGGTTGATACAGCAACATCTTACCATGCTACACCGGTAAGAGAAATCTTTTATAGATATGTAGCAGGTAATTTTGGAATAGTGAGAATGGGTAACACGAGTTACTTAAAGATTGTAGGGATCGGTGACATTTGTATCAAGACAAATGTCGGATGCACATTGGTTCTAAAGGACGTGCGATATGTATCTGATTTGCAGATGAACTTGACCTCAGGAATTGCTTTAGACCGAGATGGATACAAGAACTATTTTGCAAATCAAAAGTAGAGACTCACCAAGGGATCATTGGTAATTGCAAAGGGAGTTGCTCGTGGCACGTTGTACAGGACAAATGTAGAAATATGCCAAGGTGAATTGAATGCAGTACAAGATGAGATTTCTGCAGATTTCTGGCATAAACGTATGGGCCATATGAGCGAGAAAGATTGTAGATTATTTCCAGGAAATCACCCATATTTTATGCCAAAGGTACAATGGTAAAACCTTATGACTACTATTTATTTGGTAAGCAGCATAGAGTCTCATTTCAGACATCGTCTGAAAGGAAATTGAATATACTTGATTTGATATATTCTGATATTTGTGGTCCAATGGAAATTGAATCAATGGGCGGTAACAAATATTTTGTTACTTTTATTGATGATGCTTCACGAAAATTATGAGTTTATATTTTAAAAACCAAAGATTAGGTGTTTCAAGTTTTCCAGAAGTTTCATGCTTTGGTGGAAAGAGAGATATGACAAACGCTAAAGCGTCTCCGAAGTGACAATGGAGGTGAGTACACTTCAAGGGAATTTGAATAGTACTATTCGATCCATGGGATCAAACATGAAAAGAAAGTTTCTGGAACCCCACAACACAATGGTGTAGCTGACAGAATGAACCGTACCATTGTTGAGAAGGTCAGATGTAACAAATCGATCGGTTGTTTTGAGTTTTAGTGTGTTGTTTGGTGGTTTGAGGCCTTGAGTAAATTCACTTCATGTATTATGACTTATATGTGTGGTCGGAATTGAATTTCGGAAAGTTCGGAGTTATCTCGAAGGAAAATCCTTTATTTGAAAGCTTTAAGTTGGAAGAGTTGACTAGAGTTTGACTTTTAAGTAAACGATCTCAGAATCGGGATTTGAAGGTTCCAATTGGTTTTTATGATGATTGTGAACTTGGGCGTATGTTCGGGTTGAGTATCGGGTGGTCCAGAAGCATTTCAGCGCTTATTGTGGAAAGTTAGCATTTTGAAAGTTTATGAATTGCTTATGTTTGGTTAGAAATGAATTTTGGTGTTATCGATGTCCGTTTGGAGTTCAAATCCTTAGAATAGGTTCGTATCATGATTTATGACTTGCACGCAAAATAAGTTATCATTTTGGAATGTTTAAGCATAATTCGGATACGTTCGGCGAAGTTGAAATGTTTGAAAGTTTAAAAAAAGGTTTCGATCATTGATTCATAGTTTTGATGTTGTTTGGCATGATTTGAGGCTTTGAGTAAGTCTGTATTGTGTTTTGGGTTGTGTTGGTACGTTTGGATGGGGTCCTAGGGGCCTCAGGTTTGAAACAAATTGAAAACGGATTGAAAATAGATTGAAACATAGAATTGAGGACATGTTGTTGCTGCTGAAGTCTGGTGTCATCACACCTGCAGAAGGAGTGGCTGCAGGTGCGGTCACGTAGGTGCGTAGGGGCCATCAGTGGTGCGATTTTTGTGGAGTAGCTTTAGGAGTGCATGTGCGAGGAAAATTCTGCACCTGCGAAGTCGTAGATGCGGAGAAGAGATCGCAGAAGCGGAGGTTGGACAAGAAGGCCTAGTCCGCAGAAGCAGAGTTGGTCACGCAGGTGTGTGAGCGCATAAACGCTTTTGATCCACAGAAGCAGAAGCGTAGATGCGCTACTTGGGGTGCATAAGCGAGGGCTGCTAACTTGAGCTGGAGCCGCACCTGCGATGGATTTTCCACAGGTGCGGAGCCGCAGAAGCGGCTAGTTGACCACAGGTGCGAACGTCGCTAGGCAGTGGGATGCTTTCATTTGGTTGGGCACTTTTTTAGCTTTTGGAGGGAAGATTTTCATTATCCATCTCAAGGTAAGTAATTCCCGCATATTGTGAGTTAAATACATGGTTTATATATGGATCTAAATATGAAAATTAGTCAAAATTTGGGATTTTGGTAGAAAACCTAGAATTTGATATTTTTGGATTTTGAACACGAAATTGGAAGTGGAATTTGGAATAAATTACATATTTGAGTTCGTTGTGTTATGTGTAAGGTTTATCTTTGAAATATTTCGGGATTCGGGCACGTGGGCCCGAGGGTTGACTTTGTTGACTTTTCGAGCGGAGTTGGAAATCATTATAAATTGTTAAATTGTAATTATTGGAGTATATTTTTTATTGGTTTTCACGATTGTTTGACTAGCTTTGGGTCGATGGGTTTTTGGTTCGAGGTGTTAGAGAGGCGTTGGAGCCGGTTATGAAACTTCGGAGTAAGGCAAGTCTCCTGTCTAACCCTGTGAGGGAAAAAGTTACCCCGTAGGTGTTATATTCTTATGTGCTACATGTTGTGGGAGATACGGACGTATGAGGTGATGAGTGCCCGTGCGTATGCTAGAATTCCTGATTATGTTCGGGTAGACTTAGGTTCACGCCATGCTATAATTGTACTATTTGAGTTATCTTTGCTCGTTTCATTCATTTATTTCATGTTACGACTTGAGACTAGACCTGCATAAGGTTATAGACTCGCTATTGTAGAGATGTGACGAGCTATTTGATAATCCGTAGAATAATTTGTGCTTCCCTTATGAATTCCTCCCGCGTTGTGCATTTTCATCGCAAAGCTTTCCTTAAAGTTCATAACTCACACGTTTATTCGTGAGTGAGGTCAATGACCCGTTAAAGCTTCTTATTCTAATGGGATCAAGTCGTTCGCCTCAGCAGGATTATGTACTATACTCTTATGAGAGCGGGTTGTTCGCCTTGGCAGTATAATAGATACCTCTATGGTTCATGCCGTTCGATCCTCGACGGTGTACACATTATTATGGGATCGGGCCGTTTGCCTCAACTATATCATATTCTTATGGAATCGGGCATTTCGCCTCGGCAGCATTGTGCATAATATTTGACAAGTTTCCAGCGTATCCGTGTGTTTTCTTGATTTGAGTTGTGACGACCTATCTGGTGAGGTCCATTTCATATATACTCCGGTTGAGGAGGTAACTGATAATTAAGAGCTTGAGTTTACTGTTCAGAGGAGGATTGTACCACATACATATATTTGTTTATACTGTTTATTACCCTGCCGTATATTTGTTACTTCCTACTGTATTTGATTTATTAGACCACTAGTAAGTGCCGATGTCGACCCCTCATCACTACTTCTACGGGATTAGGCTAGATACTTACTGGGTATGCGTTGATTTACGTACTCATGCTACACTTGTTGCACTTATTGTGCTGGTATATATATATATATATATGTCAGGTATATATATGTCAGGTGGTCTTTTCGGCGCAAAGGCGCGACTGTTGCGGGGACTTTATGGTGAGTTATATTTCATGTTACGATCCGCAGCATAAAGAGTCTCCATCAGAGTTATTCATATTCTCCTGTCTAACTAGTATTCAAGATAGATGTTGTATTTTATTATATTCCTAATAGATGCTCATGTACTTGTGACATCGAATTTTGGGGATTGTTCTAGAAATTGTTTATGGATTGTTTTACATTGGCACACTTTTACCTTATATTTTCATTAAACTATAAGTAACTATGATTTGTTTTTAATGCACTGGACTCTCTATTTAAACAAGATTTATGATTTTAAAAATAATAAAATGAATAATTAAGTGTTGGCTAGCCTAACGGCGACGTTAGGCGCCATCCCGGCCTATAATGAATTTTGGGTCGTGACAGCATGATATTAGAGCTCTAAGTTCACTTGGGTCTCACGAGTCATGAGCAAGTCTAGTAGAGTCTTGTGAATCGATACGGAGACGTCTGTACTTATCTTCGAGAGGCTACAGGGTTGTTAGAAGCACTTCCCTTCTTGATTCCTCATTGTGCGATTTGATTCCATTAAATCTTATGCCTTTATTTCTTTTCCACTCAATCTTATGCGATGTGGAGCGCTTGTTATCAATTGGGCATCAGTAAGTCGTAGTGGTACTGTAGATATGGTGCATGATGTTTCTCCCTGCGTATTCGAGCGAGTTATTATCATTGTCTTGTGGAAGGAGTTCTGTAGTTTCAGACCTGTATCAGTATTTCCTATGGTTTTGAGGTTATGCACAGATTATTATGATGTTCATGCGTTGTTATCGCACAGTGATGGTGTAATAGTAGGGTACTTGTTTATGTGTCGAGGCAGTGAATGACTCCAAAGAAGGATTTCTTAGTTTATGGTTTAGAGGTTCGATATTTAATTCCAACGGAGGAAAGGCAATTGGACTATGGATGTTCAAGCTTTAGTTGATGGAGTAAAGAGACTTGATATTTTTGAGCGTGGTCGAATTTTCATTTGTGGTATGGTGTCGTCGTCCTTGTTGGAATGCATTAAGGCCTATGGGTGTTTTGGTCTCCTTTGATTTGCCTCTGGGGCAGGGTGTTGTAGAATGGAGCCCAAGCAACAGTTATCAGATATGGCGGCGTATGTTGGCTTCAGAGTCGAATCGGTGCTCCTAATGTTAGTGGATTAGGGGAGATGATCTTTATGGAGTCTCAGAGTTGGTGGCAGATTACCCGTTCGGGTACTACAAAGATGGATTATGATTTGAGGCAGTATCTTGGCAATAAGAGAGGAAGAAGGACATGGTGGGAGGTGTCTCGGGGTGGTTGAACTGCTAGCAGGCCAAGTATGAACAACGGAAGCCGAGGAGTTGCTTAAGGAGATAGTTTTATCGAAGTGAGAGTGGCAGAGTAGCGTATGGATTTGGTGGTAGGATAGCCACATACTTTGAGAAAGTTTTGAGCGATTTGGGGATCATGGTGGACAATGACTAAGTCTATAAATTTCATTTGGGACGGAGGCTACTATACTGAGGAAGGTTTAATATGACTGAAAGAAGTTTGCTTGGAATGAAGAGGGGTGTAAAAGCTTTATTATCTTTATGGGATGTGACATGACTTCGAGTTTGGAATGTATTGTCGGATTTCAGTTGATGTCAACAAGGAATGAATAGACCTGGTGGGCGAGCATAGGCTCAGGAGGGTTTACTGATTTCGTGATAGTTGTACCCAGTGCATCGTCGTTGGAAGATGTCGGTATAGAATTCCATATGTGGGCTATCTCCAGTGAGCAGGTTAGCGGTTGCATGATTTCTGATGAAGCTTCTACGAGGAGTTCTATTTACTATCCAGCGGGAGGTCGAATAGGCAATTGTGGCTGATAATTCGGGATGTTTTATGAAAAGTTTAACAAGAGATTTTGAGAATTTAGCAGGTTAACGGTGTGAGATCATGGTGATTGAGAAGGAGAAATCTCTGTGGGTTCTAGATTTATGTGATTGTAGCTTAAAGCTGAGTGGGAGAGTCCACCGTCTACGATTGGATCATGTAGTTGTCTGCTTGTGCAACTTCTGGTTATCGGTACGTTGGTGGATTATTTATGACTAAAAAAAGAAAAACTTCGAGCAAAGGAGTTGATGAATGTGTGCTATATTTCTCCGTATCGATTCATGCGCAGGTTTTGGGAAGACTCAGAGTTTATGCTTCTTGTGGATGTGATGTACAAGGAAAAATAATTCATCCAGTTGCTTCTTTGGGAGTGTTCATGTGCTGACAGAGCACTAGAGTTTGGTTTATATTCGGGACCAAGTCAGAGTGGGTGACTCTCAACAGTGGTTCTGATGGTTCGTTATATGGCTGAAAATCGGGATTTTGCAGCAGAGTGTGAAGAATACTTGAGGAATTTTATCATCGGCTCTGTGGGGCAGTATTGGAAAAATGGGAGAAACGGTTTCGGATTCATGGAAGGTTTTTCAGAATAGGTGTACTAGTTGGAGATGCTATTGTGCGCATGAGGAGGGTATGAGATGGTTCATGGGTTTTGAGATGATGTGGTCTCGTGAATTGGGTCACTCAGAAGGAGTGTTGTTGAGTTTCATTATGTTCTCGAATGGAGATATTATTATTTCTAAGGTAAGTTAAGAGTAAATTGAAAGAAGTGGGGTCGGTTAGTAATGGTTTGAATCAGAATGATTGTGGCAATGATCAGTTCCTTCGACATGTTAAGTTATATAGGTGGGTTATGGTTGTACGTACGGGCTCGACAGCCACCATAATTTGCTTGATTTGGGAGGTATTCGATTCCTATGGCCTTGTTGTATATAGGGACCCCGGAAGAGTTATCGCGGTTTAGACCACGACTTGAGGTTTGCATCTTATGCGGTCGTGGGAATTTAGTTGCGTGTTGCAATGGTTCTTCTGAAATGAGTTAAGTGAAAGGTTTCTAGCCAATAAAGTGTTTATTCAACTAGTAGTTCAGGGGTTATGATGAATTCTTATACTTTTGCGTAGCGGCATGATAGGTGCAGTGAGCGTCATAGGAATTGGAAGTTGAGGATCAAGGTTGCGACTCGGTGTTGATAAGAATGTCACGAGCTCGGATGAGCAGGAAAGAATTTAGATATTTAGAGTAAGCTGGTATTTTCTTTAGTGTCACCTGAGAACGGTGTCCTGAGCAAGGGGAATTGTGTATTGATTTGCAGATTCTTGATTTGCTCTACAAAATTTGTACGGTTGGCGGTATAGAGGTACAGACTTTGCTGCCTGGTGCGGAAGGTCATGGGAGCGTATCCAACGGGGAAATTTGTATAAGTGTGACATGTTAGCCACTTGATTGTTAAGGATTGAAACCAAGTATGGAGAATCCAGAACTATCACTAATGTGAGAGTTTATGCCTGAAAGGCACTCTATTCATTTGGTTGTGGACTATGGGATTTTGGTCCGGATTGGAAGACTACTTACGTGTCCCATAAATAGGGCCATTGTGGATCCTTGAAAGGATGTTGGCCCAGTATGGTGTGATCAGAATAGTCTTAAGGTCCGTTGGTGGGTCTAATGTGAATCTATGCTCTATGTCTGGTCGGATGTGTTCATTCATCATATTACTATTTATGGAGGAGTCTTCGAGTGTTGGATGTTATTCCTATCGTCAGCTATCCTATGTAATACTATATTACGCCATGTGGGTTGTAAGACGACCTGATTATTCGCACGTGTGTTATGATTCTGTATAGCTTGTCGTTGTTGCACCTTAGTCGAGCTCGAGTTTTGTAGCGCATGGCGCTATCCGTCTCCCCAGGGTTGTATTTTTTCACTTGATGTGCTTGAGATTGATATTCGGGTATTTCATAGGTATAAGCATTTTGGCTTGATTGATATTTCCTTATTTATTGTCACGTGTGGATCGGGTGGCACGCCTCTACGGGTATGTTATTTGGATTGGGTTGCACGCCGCAATGGTATCATGTGTGGATCGGGTTGCACGTCGCAATAGTATCATGTGTGGATCGGGTTGCACACCGCAACAGTAAGATGTTGAGTACGATTCCCTATACCTATTTTGTGTGTGTCTTGTTTCTCGTCTCCGAGAAAGATTCATAGCATATGTTCGACCGTTTTATTCGTTACGCGGGCTGGGTAGTTCTTTTCCAGAGTTTGTTCTTCCCTATGTGCCATATTTAAGTTGTAGCTTGTTGGCGCATTGATGGTGTCACATGAGATCTTGGCCAATGTTTGAGGTGGCTTATTGACTGAGCAGCTTGTACTGGGTGAGAGAAGGTTATTGGGCCCGAAATCGGTTCGACCAGATTGATGCAAGGTGTATTAAAGAGAAAGTGTCACTATTCGGTTCAGAATGAGCTAACAGTTCTTGTCAAGCAGAGAAACTCTGTGAGTTATTGATTTGAGGGGTGGTTATGAGTTCCAGCGCATCATTTTCATCGTTGCAGTATTGTGACGATTGATATCAGGATTATATGGGTTGTGAGGTATACTACAGGCGTCGGGTCAGTGAATTTGCAGCTGTTGTGCTTGAAGGAGGTTACCATGGGCAAATGAGTTATGTGGTGCATTGTGTGATGTCAACATGGGTGCATGATCACGTGTGGGTTCAGCGTGTGGAGATTGATACAGTGTTCGTATGTTAGAATCAGGTCTTATAGAGGAATTCGGAGGTTGGAATTTGTTTCTAAGTCTTATTGACTAAATAAAAGGAGGATCTTCAGTTTGGCTCAAGCTAATGTGCTCAACCTGGTTGTGGTGGCACGGGTAGGTGCACAAGGTGTTGAACATTGATTTTGGGGTAATTCCGGAGCAGTTCTTAGCATGTTCGAGGACAAACGTATATTTAAGTGGGGGAGAATGTAACGACCCGACTGGTCGTTTTGAGTTCTAGCGCATCGTTTGGCGGTTTGAGGCCTTGAGTAACGTCACTTCATGTATTATGACTTGTACGTGTAGTCGAAATTGAATTTCGGGAAGTTCGGAGTTATCTCGGAAGGAAAATCCTCTATTCGGAAGCTTTAAGTTAGAAGAGTTGATTAAGGTTTGACTTTTTAGTAAACGACCTTGGAATCAACATCTGAAGGTTCCAATAGGTTCGTATGATGATTTTGGACTTGGGCGTATGTTCGGGTTGAGCATCGGGTGGTCCAGAAGCATTTCGACGCTTATTGTGGAAAGTTGGCATTTTGAAAGTTTAAGAATTTCTTATCTTTGGTTTGAAATGAATTTTGGTGTTATCGATGTCCGTTTGGAGTTCCGAGCCTTGAAATAGGTGCGTATCATGATTTGTGACTTGTACGTAAAATTTAGTGTCATTCCGGGATGTTTAAGCATAATTCAGATGCGTTCGGCAAAGTTGAAATGTTTGAAAGTTTAAAGAAAGATTTTGATCGTCGATTCATAATTTTGATATTGTTTAGCGTGATCTGAGGCTTTGACTAAGTCCGTATTGTGTTTTGGGTTATGTTGGTACGTTTGGATTGGGTCCCGGGGGCCTCGGGTTTGAAATGGATTGAAAACGGATTTAAACTTGGAATTGAGGACATGTTGTTGCTGCTGAAGTCCGGTGTCATCACACCTGCGGAAGGAGTGGCTGCAGGTGAATAGGGGCCATCGCAGGTGCGATTTTCGTGGATGAGGTCTGGGAGCGCAGGTGCGAGGAAATTTCCGCACCTGCGAAATTGCAGATACGGAGAAGAGATCGCAGAAGCGGAGGTTTGCCAAAAAGACCTAGGCCGCAGAAGCGGAGTTGGTCACGCAGGTGCGTGAGTGCAGAAGCGCTTGTGGTCCGCAGAAGCAGAAGTGCGGATGCGCTACTTGGGGCGCAGAAGTGAGGGCTGCTGACTTGAGTTGGAGCCGCACTTGTGATTGATTTTTTGCAGGTGCGGAGCCGCATAATCGGCTAGTTGACCGTAGGTGCGAAGGTCACTAGGCAGTGGGATGCTTTTAATCAGAAGGCTTAGCTCATTTCTCTCACATTTTCATTTGGTTGGGCAATTTTTAGACCTTTTGGAGGGAAAAGTTTCATCATCCATGTCAAGGTAAATAATTCCCGCATATTGTGAGTTAAATACATAGTTTATATATGGATTTAAACATGAAAATTAGTAAAAATTTGGGATTTTGGTAGAAAACATAGAATTTGGTATTTTTAAATTTTGACCACGAAATTAGACGTGGAATTTGGATTAAATTATATATTTGAGTTTGTGGTTTTATGGGTAAGGTTTATCTTCAAAAATATTCGGGATTCGGCCACGTGAACTTGAGGGTTGACTTTATTGACTTTTAAAGCGGAGTTGGGAATCATTATAAATTGTTAAATTATAACTATTGGAGTATATTTTTATTGGTTTTCACGATTGTTTGACTAGTTTTGGGTCGATGGGCTTTTGGTTCGAGGTGTTATAGAGGCGTTGGAGCCGGTTATGAAACTTCGGAGCGAGGTAAGTCTCCTGTCTAACCCTTTGAGGGAGAAATTTAACCTGTAGATGTTGTATTCTTATGTGCTACATGTTGTGGGAGCTACACACGTATGAGGTGACGGGTGTCCGTGCGTATGTTAGAATTCCTGATTATTTTCGGGTAGACTTAGGTTCACGCCATGCTATAATTGTACTATTTGAGTTATCTTTACTCGTTTAATTCCTTTATTTCGCGTTACGACTTGAGACTAGACTTGTATAGGGTGATAGACTCGCTATTGTAGAGATGTGACGAGCTACTTTATAATCCGCGGAATAAATTGTGCTTCCCTTATGAATTCCTTCCGCATTGTGCGTTTTCATCGCAAAGCTTTCCTTAAAGTTCATAACTCACAGGTTTATTCGTGAGTGGGGTCAAGGACCCGTTAAAGCTTCTTATTCTAATGGGATCGGGTCGTTCGCCTCGGCGGGATTATGTACCACACTCTTATGGAAGCGGGTCATTCGCCTCGGCAATATAATCGGTGCATCTATGGTTCGTGTCGTTCGACCCTCAACGATGTACACATTATTATGAGATCGAGTCATTCGCCTCATAAGTATCATATTCTTATGGGATTGGGCTGTTGCCTCGGCAGCGTCGTGCGTAATATTTGAAGAAAACCCAGCATATCCGTGTGTTTTCCTGATTTGAGTTGTGATGACCTATCTGGTGAGGTCTATTTCATATATACTCCGGTTGAGGAGGTAACTAATAATTGAGAGCTTGAGTTTACTGTTCAGAGGAGGATTGTACCACATACATATATTTGTTTATACTGTTTATTACCCTGTCGTATATTTGTTACTTCCTACTATATTTGATGTATTAGATCCCTAGTAAGTGTCGATGTCGACTCCTCATCACTACTTCTACGAGGTTAGGCTAGATACTTACTGGGTACGCGTTGATTTACGTACTCATGCTACACTTTCTGCACTTATTGTGCAGGTATAACTAGTATTCGAGACAGATGTTGTATTTTATTATATTCCTAATAGATGCTCATGAACTTGTGACACCGAATTTTGGGGGTTGTTCCAGAAATTGTTTATGGATTGTTTTACATTGGCACACTTTTACCTTATATTTTCATTAAATTATAAGTAACTACGATTTATTTTAATGCATTGGCCTCTCTATTTAAACAAGATTTACGATTTTAAAAATAATAAAAATAAATAATTAAGTATCGGGTAGCCTAACGACGACGTTGGGCGCCATCACGATCTATAGTGGATTTTGGGTCGTGACATCATAAGCATGCTCAGAATGGCTAAACTGCCTAAGTCATTCTGGGGTGAAGCAGTTCAGACAACCTGTTACCTAATCAATAGGAGTCCATTCGTTCCATTGGAGTTTGATATCCCAGAGAGAGTTTGGACCAACAAGGAGGTGTCCTACTCGCATCTGAAGGTGTTCGGTTGCCGGGATTTTGCACATGTACCAAAGGAGCAGAGAACAAAGATGGATGATAAATCTGTTCCCTGCATATTCATCGGATGTGGAGATGAAGAGTTTGAATACAAATTGTGGGATCCTGTAAAGAAGAAGGTCATCAGAAGTAGAGATGTAGTCTTCCGAGAAAGTTAAGTTGGAACGACTGATGATATGCCAGAGAAGTCCAAAACTGGTATAATTCCTAACCTTGTTCCTATTCCTTCTACTTCTAACAATCCCACAAGTGTATAAAGTAGGACCGACGAGTTGCTGAGCAGAGGGAGCAGCCTGATGAGGTTATTGAGCAGGAGGAGCAACTTGATGATGGTGTCGAACAAGTAGAACACCCTACTCAGGGAGAAGAACAACCTCAATTTCTGAGGAGATCAGAAAGGACAAGGGTAGAGTCATGCAGGTACCCTTGCACAGAGTATGTCCTCACCAGTGATGAGGGGGAGCCAGAAAGTCTTAAAAAGGTGCTGCCTCATCCAGAAAAGATCCAGTGGATGAAAGCCATACAAGAAGAGATGGAATCTCTACAGAAAAATGGCACGTACAAGTTGGTTGAACTTCCAAAGGATAAAAGACCACTCAAAGGTAACTGGGTCTTTAAACTCAAGAAATATGGAAATGGCAAGCTGGTTAGATACAAAGCTCGATTGGCGGTTAAAGGCTTTGAATAGAAGAAAGGTATTGATTTTGACAAAATTTCTCACCTATTGTCAAAATGACTTCTATTCGAACAATTTTGAGATTAGCAACTAGCCTAGAACTTGAAGTAGAGCAGTTGGATGTGAAAACTACATTTCTTCATGGAGATTTGGAAGAGGAGATTTATATGGAGCTGCCAGAAGGATTTGAAGTAGCTGGAAAGAAACACATGGTGTGAAAATTGAATAAGAGTCTTTATGGATTGAAGCAGGTACCAAGGCAGTGGTACATGAAGTTTGACTCATTCAAGAAAAGTCAAACATACATAAAGACCTATTCTGATCCATGTGTATACTTCAAAAGATTTTTTGACAATAACTTTATTATATTATTGTTGTATGTGGATGACATGTTGATTATAGGACAAGACAAGGAGCTGATTGCAAAGTTAAAGAGAGATTTATCCAAGTCATTTGATATGAAGAACTTGGGCCCAGTACAATAAATTCCGGGGATGAAGATAGTTCGAGAGAGGACAAGCAGAAAGTTCTGGCTATCTCAAGAGAAGTACATTGAACGCGTACTGTAATGCTTCAACATGAAAAGTGCTAAGCCAGTTAGCATACCTCTTGCTGGTCATCTGAAGTTGAGCAAGAAAATGTGTCCTACAACAGTAGAGGGAAAAGGGAACATGGCTAAAGTTCCTTATTCTTCAGCAGTCGGAAGCTTGATGTATGCAATGGTATGCGCCAGACCTGATATTGCTCATGCAGTTGGTGTTATTAGCAGATTCCTTGAAAATTCTGGAAAGGAACATTGGGAAGCAGACAAGTGGATACTCGGGTACCAAAGAGGTACTGTAGGAGATTGCTTGTGTTTTGGAGGATCTGATCCAATCTTGAAGAGCTACATGGATGCTGATATGGCAGGTGATCTTGATAATCATAAATCTACTACAGGATACATGTTCACATTTTCAGGGGGAGCTATATCATGGAAGTCGAAGTTGCAGAAGTGTGTCGCACTCTCTACAACTGAAGCATAGTATATTGACGCTATTGAAGCTGGCAAGGAGATTGTTTGGATAAAACGGTTCCTTCGAGAGCTTGAATTGTATCAAAACGAGTATGTCGTCTATTGTGACAGTCAAAGTGCAATAGACCTGAGCAAAAATACCATGTATCACTCAAAGACGAAGCATATCGACGTGAGATATCACTGGATTCGATAAAGAATAGAGGATGGATCTATACGGCTCAAGAAGATCCATACAAGTGAGAATCCTTCAGATATGCTGACCAGGGTGGTACCAAGAGACATGTTCGAGCTATGCAAAGAGCTTGTCGGCATGCACTTAAAGTAGAAACTTCGGTGTTACCTCCTTTAGGTGCATGTGACTGGAGTGGGAGATTTGATAGGTCCATCCCATGTGAAAGGAAGACAACTTCCTTTGGAAAAGTCTGCACCGTCCAAATTCAAGTTTGTCAAACAAATAATTGTGTTGCAAGGAAAGTGAAAAGGGGAAGGAAGACAAGTTTGATTTACTATTTTTGATGTCACCCATGACATCTCTGAGAGGTTCTTCACCTCTAGAAATAAGAAAGTATTCCTTCATTTATAATACACACCAACAAAGAGAGAAAGAAAGAGTGAGGCATTACAAACAGGGTATAAACAAATAGTCTCCGAGAAAAATAGAGAGTGAGCGATATTGTAGTGAGGTGGGAATATCAAAAGAGGGTTATTTCTTTTGAGTGTTGTAGTGGTCAATGAAGTATTTTACTCGGACTTACAAAGTATAAAATTTCTTGCTATAGTGATATCAGTTGCTCCTCTTGGGGCTGTGATTTTTTCCTTATTCAACAGGGTTTTTCACGTAAAAATCTTGGTGTAGTTGTCACTCTTTTATTCTTGTTAATTACCGTATCTCGGTGCTACGTTATTATTCTGCTTTTATTACCGTGAATATTATTTCTATGGGGGGTTTTTTCCTAACACAAAGGATGTGGTTCAACAGTTGGGGCTGCTCTTCCGTTAACCAGATGTCTCGGGTTCGAGCTTTGGGTATGAAAAAATCCTTGGTAGGGAGCGCTTCCCCTCGAATAAGGCCTTAAGCGGCACGATTTCGGATATAGTCGGGCTCCAATGTGGGAATCAGACACCGGGTGGAAAACCAAAAAATAATTGTTATGTAGAATGTATGAATACATGCTATCCCCTTTCCTATTCCTAACTATTACTATATGTTATTTGGGCAGATGCATTCCGAGATGGAGAGCTCATCAATTGGAGTGAACGATATAGTTTGGGATTAGATTCTATAGCAATTTTTGTTTTCTTTTACTTTTTTATTTCCTTAACCCACCCCTACCCCAAGAAAAAAAATAAAAACAAAATATAACGTGGTTTTTTTTAAATCTTTCATCTCGTTCTAGACTTGCATTGAAGTTCGTGGTTCATGTTAATTTAAGCTTATTTCATTTTTCTTCATTGAACCTGGAATGTTATGGTGTTGATATGGTCTAAAATTGATTAGGTTTGTTATCTTTCCCGTCTTATCAAATGGTCTCAATCAGAGGGGATTCGGATTTAAAAGTAGAAGGGGCACCACTATGAAATAAAATTTAAGCAAATGCTTGAGTGGGAATTGAACCAGCGCATTAAAAGTCATGATGTTCTGCCCCCAAATCGACCAGTGTAGCTATCTAAACTTTGAGTCTTAGGGCGCCAATCAAAATATGTACATGTTATTTAAAATATATACACATATACATATTTTTTTTCCGAAATTACCAGGGACTGGTGACCCCCTGCCCTATGAGTAGGTTGGTCCATGTCTGGTCTCAATGGACAGTTGCATAAACTGCAGTAAGATTGTGAACTAGTGGTCAGTGCAATAAGAGAAAAATCATAAAAATCAAGGTTTAATTTTACAAACTCTTTTCTTTAACTTAACTTCAATTCTCTTTTATACAACTTCGACAGGTGCATTTGTTGTAGCAATAAAAGCATGGTGGACTATTGCAAGTAGAATGGATTATGCTTGAATGTCGAAAGATTTCTTAGGTACTATGAAGTCTGGACACAGAACTTTCTCCTTCACATAATGTTTTAATGTAGCTATTACACTCTTCAATTCTCTATCTATTTTATATAATTTCGTCCTCCAAGTATGATTGGTAGCTAGGCTAATGGCCTCATAGATCTGTTGCTTATTCTCCATAACATTTACTATTGTTCCTTATCTGTACGTTATGATCATCACCTAGTGAGACACTCTAATTAACATTGAGTATCTTCTATCGGTCCGTTACACTCTTCTGACTGCTGTTGCTATTTCAAATCCTTGGGAAAAAAAAAGTCATGTTACTGACCTACATTAAAGACTCATGCGGTGATGTTTATGGTTTTGAAGTTTGAACTCTGACCATTGAAGGGTTCTACAACTATGTTCTACTACATAATTAAGTTGTAGAACTAGGAGATACAAAAGCTACATTGCTGAGTCCGTGCTTGGCACGGACATTCCTCCTAGTACTAGTGAACTGGTAAGATTACCATCCTCTTTTGGAGCATGAAACAATTGAGGTAGCCCAATTCGAACCATTGCATGCAACGAAAACGAACATTCACCGGAAGAAACAAACACTAGCATTATCATCGATAGAACTTCAGAGATTGTCTTGTTGAGCAGGGGAGTATATAAATGAACATCTCCTGTTCTTTTTGAAAGATATTCTTATCCTTGTGTTGTGATCTTTGGAGGTAAGGGCCATCCCCCTCCATCATTTCAAGATTAATACAACACCCCCCGTTTAAGTGGGAAATTAACTATAAAAAAAAGGCAATAAAAGTAAAGGAAAAAGATAAGATAAAAGCCAGACAGTATATATCCTTTCTATTTTCGTCTGAGTTTTTTGTGCTAATAAAAATCTTTTATCCAAGAGTTGTACTCATCTGTTCGATCAAATTGTGGTGTAAATAGAGTTCCTCTAAACTCCAAAGACTCGTGTCACTGGACACTAAAGAGAACCAGTAATTATATATGGACTAGACTTCCAATGGTTCATGTATTCTCTTCTTTAAATACTAACGTGGAATCTCCAACATGACATAGAGGAAACAAACCCTAGTACCATGGATAGAACTTCAGAATTACCAACAGAAATTCTCCACAATATACTCTCCCGTCTCTCCACAAAAACTGCGGCTCAAACCAGTGTGTTGTCAAAACCATGGCTTAAAGCATGTTCTACGAATCCCCAACTCAGTTTTGATGAATCTGATTTTATAAGACGGCATGGTAAGTTTGTAGACTTTCATGGTAAGTTCTTGAGGATTGTGGACAATACTTTGGAAAAGTATCACCGTGAAAAACTACTTGTTTCAAATTTCACGCTTTGTATCCTTTTTTCTGATCAAACTGATTGTGATGGTATAGTGGATAAATGGTTAGATATCATAGCAAAGAAAAAGGTTTCACAGGTTTCACTTTTGGTGAAAAGCATATCGGGATTATTTTCAGAAAGATATAATTTGTCAGCTGATAGCATATTTGCGATGGAATCTTTGCAGCAACTGGAGCTAAATCAATGCAAAATACTGAAACTAAAATCAATACTATTTGAAGATAGTAAAATTAAGTGTCGTAACCTAAAAAGTCTAAGCTTGTGTTATGTTACTGTTTCTGAATCAACACTTGATAGCCTATTTTCATGTTGCGGCCCTCATATCATGATGATATCATTTCAACACTGTACCGGGTTCAGTTGCATTCGTGTTTCAAATCTTCATAACCTTTTGTCTCTTAATATCTTATGCTGCCCAATTGAGGAAGTTCATATTGTTGATGCACCAAAATTGCTTTCTTTCGAATATACGAACAAAGATAAGCTGGGGCCTTCTTCATATGGTGTTGACGTATTTCTGTGTTCTTTAAATATTGGCACTTGCCAAAGTCTCAGAAGAGTAGAATTTGTGAAGTCCACAATTGATGATATTGATCTTTTCCAGCTCATACAAAAACTACCCTTCATCAAAGAATTGAGCTTACGCTACTGTAAGTACTTGAAAATATTAAAAATCTCAAGTTCAACCCTTGAGATTTGCAGCATAGGAAACTGTGAATGCTTTGTGCAAGCCATTTTTGATGTGCCCAAGTTACTCTCCTTGGTCTTTTCCAATCAATTTA
This sequence comes from Nicotiana otophora, assembly GCA_000715115.1. Taxonomy (NCBI): domain Eukaryota; kingdom Viridiplantae; phylum Streptophyta; class Magnoliopsida; order Solanales; family Solanaceae; genus Nicotiana; species Nicotiana otophora. The sequence goes on from AWOL01S0006268.1 coordinate 41,384, forward strand.
GATTACCTTCTCTCTCTTTTGAACGTGCTTCAAGCCAATGCAGGATTTCCATAGATTATCGCAATCTATGGAATGCTCAGCGGTTCATTGACTTAAGGAGATATCTAGTTGAGTTGAATGGTCAGCCTGTAGACTTGACATTGTATAATACACTTTGGAAGTTCCGCTCTAAAAGTTTGAGAGCAAGTGGAATAAGTGATCATCATCCTACACCTCAAGTTGAGAATTTGATATCTATTTCTGGGTATTCAACTGCGTCATATTCAACTTACTTTGATGCCATCTTCTGGACTTGTTGGCCCAAGAGTTTAATAGTACAGTGTAACGAAGGATTTAGAAAGTTTCTACGTCAACAATTGTTGAAGAAGTACCAGTGGAGACTTAGCAAATGTACTTGGAAAGAGTATCTCATAAATGCTCAGATAGAATACAAGAGAAAGATAGAAGACAATTGGATGACTCTTGATAGAAAAATGTTGGCAGCTAACTCTGGGATTATTGAAGAGATCCATACAATTCGCTTCAAGCAAGCTTAAAGGAAAAGAGAAAAATGAAGAATAGTATATTTCAAGGTAACTATTTTTTATGTAAAATGTATGAATACATGCCATCCCTTTTCCTATTCCTAACAATTACCATATGTTATTTGTGCAGATGCAGTCCAAGATGGAGAGGTCATCAATTGGAGCGAACGATACATTTGGGATTAGATTCTATAGCTATTATTGTTTCCTTTTACTTTTTTATTTCCTTAATCCCCACCACAATTTAAAAAAAAAATATAACGTGGAGACTTGCTTTGAGGTTCGTGGTTTATGTTAATTTAAGCTTATCTCAGTTATGTCCATTGAACATGCTCTTGATATGGTCTAAATTAATTGGATTCGTTATATATCTTCGTCGGCTTATCAAACTCTATTCTTTAACTTAACTTCAAATTCTCTTTTATACAACTTTCGACATTTAATGGAGCATACTCTGTAAATAGAAGCTACTATATATTGCAATGCTAGGGGAACTGACTAGAATACCAGTAGCATGACTGGTGTGGAGTTCAACGTTGCAACCAAAGGTCTCCCCGGATTTGAACAATAGGTTTGTTGGCTCTGAATTTCACAGCAGAAACCTGCAATTAGTGTCTGGCTAGTGGCTATTATCTTTTTTTTTTTTTTACCTTTCCTTTAAACGCTACAGAAAACGTTTTCTCTGGTTTCCTATCTGAATGAAATACAGTTACTAAAAGTTGGCAGAGAAGATTGGTAAATGGAGTTGCTCCAATCAGAAGAGCTAATATTTACGTCATCACGTGCTAAGGACTTTTATCCAATTTTTGTGACTTGTACAAAAGTTTTGTTACTTAATTAGATGCGAAAATGTAACAAGCAAATTTGATAAGCTACTACAAGAAACTGTAGATACGACGATATTATATAAACGACAGATTATGCTATGCCTCTGAAATACAGCAAACTTGCTTTCACGTTTAACTTACGTTGGATTAATTGTAAATTTCAGCGTCGAGAATTTTTCACATTAACCTTCGACATTTAGGTATGGAATCTAAGGATGATGATATCGTAGAGTCAACTGAACACAGATCTAAGATTTCTAGTACATAGGTGTACTACTAAAAAAAAGAAGGAAAAATTATAACAAGTAGGAATTGATCCCTATACATCTTGGTAAATAACTCATCCTCCAACCAAGTGCATCATTCAACTTTCTTGGAACATTTGTGCCAACAATTAATATTATACCGATTTTAGACGGTTAATATTATACTGATTTTTGAAAATATGTACCTACGGAGAGACCATGGGTTCACGTGCCCCATAACTACACCTATAAATCAGCCCCCATGGAGACCATCTCGATCATACAGGATTCTCGGTTGGTTCTGCATGGAACAACATTAGATAGAGAAGAGAGCCAATCTATGTGGATAGCAAAATGTGGCGTAAAAGTATTCCGTTCAGAATGTCTTTTCTAACTTGGAGAGCTATTCATGACAAACTTGCATTGTTGTTGTTGTAACATTGAGCTATTCATGTGACTAGGTTGGTTACATCCTAGTCCGTAAATGTTATTGTTGTAACATTGATAATATGAAAGCTGAATTGGAAACTGTTGATCATATTCTTTGTCACGGTGACCATGCCAAAAAAATATGCTGGCCCTATTGGCGTTGACCATAGAAATATCAACCTCAAGATAACTTTGCTCAATTGGCGGAACCATAAAACAACTAATCCTATTCTAGCCTACATCACTAGAATCTATTTGAAGGTGTAAGACCTTCCTTTTACATATCACTACTACTAACATATTGTTTAATATGGTGCAGGTACTGAGAAACCAGTTTGAAAGAGCAAGGTTAGGAGACTCATACCAGCTTATGCTAACCTTGTGACTCAAACATTCGACATAGATGCCCACTCCATCCCACGATCGAGGCCCATGCACTTTGGTCTAAAATGGTGCACCAACCGAGAATTAAGTCTTGTTCTGCGAGAGACAGACTCCATGTTGCTCACAAAATGTGTTAATAGAGAATGGAAGCCAATATGGAGAATCAAGAAGTACATAGAGGAAATTCAAGAGTTAGTTGAAGAGCATGGATTCGTCATCAACCATTGCTAAAGAGAAGCTAACAAGCCTGCAGATAAACTATATAGCAGCACTCAGCCATGTATTAGAGGGAGTCCATGTCTTCAACTCAACACAAGTAAAAGGGTTTGTAACACTACTACACTAGACAGGTGGAACTTACCATAAACATTGAACAATCTTCTATATTTCGTTTTTTGGATAGAATAGAACAAACTGCAATAGTCTCAACTCAATGATCATGTACAAAGTTTGGGATGCCAAACTCATATTGTAACTTTTTGTACATCAATGATCAATGGAGGCTGAGGTCTAACTAAGGAAAACAAATAGCTTGATACAGTTTCCAATAATTTTCACATGTTCACTGCCAACCGATGTTTGGGTGTTAGTTAAATTATTTACTTGCTCATCAATCACAGAATAGCATATCGGTTAATTTTCACACTCAGCTCTCCTGCACGAGATGTCACACAACTATGATTTTCTCAATCTCAATCTCAAGAAGTACTTCACCGTCTCTTATCCTGTACTATCAATGAGTTGTTTTCTGAGCCTTCTTCAAGAAATTGTGTAGCCTTTTATTTTCTATTTGTATACGGTCGAAATAGATTTCGGTTTCGTACGCTTGATCGAGGGCGAAACATAATGGATCGAAGGAAGATTTCGAGATGGGTTCCGAAGATGGTACAAATAAGCTTCGGATTTCAGCTGTAGGTCAAACACCGAGTTCGAAGTCATCATCGAGCTCGGGTCCGAATCGAACTGAGATGAGATGATTTCGAGCTTAAGGGGAAGAGGCCAACCGGGACCGAGTTTGAATCATCACCCAATCCCGAGTCCATATCGAGCTCTAGAAGCACTACCGACCAACACCGAGGCCGATCGAGCTCAAACCCACAGACAAGAACTATTGCGAACACACTAAGGGAGAGAATCTCGGCGGGAATAAGGGAAAAGCTGATTTATCATGGATTCTCCAGTATGCATTTTTAATTATATCTAAAGTAGGATTCTCCACTATAAAGAGGATGACTACATTTCTATACAGGGCAGTTTTTGCTTACATTGTAATTTAAGTACTACATTCTCCTATATTCAAGAATTATTCTTTTAAGCTTCATTAATTGATCAATTGTGTTGAGTCCTAAAAATCATCTTCTTTCCTACCTTGTTTATTTTGCATTCTTTACAATCCATATTTGATATTTCTATTTATCCTTACGGTTTGTATCAAGTTATATTATATATCCTTAGAACTACGTACAAATTCAACTCTATACGTACACATTCTTTACAGTATGCTTAGGTCCAGGAGACACCGATTACATCCTACGTGCGGTACACGAGGGCACCTATGGAAATCACTCCGGAGCCGATTCATTAGTCTGAAAAATAATCAGGGCAGGATATTATTGGATCGATATGGGCAAAGATACAAAGGAGTTTGTTCGAAAATGTGACAAATGTCAAAGGTTTGCACCAATAATCCATCAACCCGGAGAGCAACTACACTCAGTCTTATCCCCATGGCTATTCATAAAATGGAGAATGGATATCATCGGCCCTCTGCCATCGGCCCCAGGTAAAGCTAAGTTCATTTTATTTATGACTGACTATTTTTCTAAATGGGTTGAAGCACAGGCGTTCGTAAAAGTAAGAGAGAAAGAGGTTATAGACTTTATCTGGGATCATATCGTATGTTGATTCGGAATACCCACCAAAATAGTCTGTGACAATGGGAAACAGTTTGTCGGCAGCAAAGTGACGAAATTCTTCGAAGACCACAAAATAAAAATGATATTATCAACACCGTATCACCCCAGTGGTAATGGACAGGACGAATCAACGAACAAAACTATCATTCAAAACCTAAAGAAGAGGCTAAACGATGCTAAAGGAAAATAGAGAGAAATCCTACCCGAAGTCCTTTGGGCATATCGAACAACATCAAAATCTAGTACGGGGGCAACCCCGTTCTCCTTAGTATATGGCTCTAAAGCCTTGATACCAGTCGAAGTCGGGGAACCCAGTGCCATGTTTTGATATACAACAGAAGAGTCAAATAACGAGGCTATGAACACTAGCCTAGAATTATCGGATGAAAAACGAGAAGCTGCTCTCGTCCAATTAGCCACCCAAAAGCAACGAATCGAAAGACAATATAATCGAAGAACCAAGCTTTGCCATTTTAAACTCAGGGACTTAGTGCTAAGAAAAGTCACCCTCAGTACCCGAAATCCAAACAAAGGAAAACTAGGACATAACTGGGAAGGACCGTATCAGGTTCTCGAAAACGCCGGAAAGGGATCATACAAGCTCGGTATTATAAATGGCAAACAACTATCAAGCAATTGGAATGTGTCACACCTAAAATGATACTACAGTTACGATCCTCCCATATTTATTTACATTTCGAAACTAACCCCTACAAGAGTCCCGATCAGGAGCTAGGATGGATCCTTCAATACGAAACTCTAGGTCTGAAAGCATGTGTTGCACTCTTTTTCTCTTAGACCGGTTTAATCCTTAATAGGTTTTTCGACAAGGTTTTTAATGAGGAAACCAATGATCGTGTTGTACTTGGAAACAATTCGACAGTATCCGAGGCCTCTTTACAATCGACCTCGAATACTGGGGGGCATTAGCCCTCAAATATATCAAGTTCTGATGCAAGAAAGTTATTTAGTAACAACATGGTTCCAATAGGAAAAGTTGTAAGAGCCAAATGGTCAAAACGAACCATGCTCATGTAGTTGGCCCGAGCCCTGACTCAAAACATGAACACATGTGTAATGACTTTCAAAGAAAGTTCTCCTCTTTACCGATATCTTATATCCAAGAAACAATCCTCTATTTCGAGATTTATTATGCAAAGAGGATTAAGATAAATCTCTGAGTTTGAGTAAGCACCCACTCGGCCATTATGCCTACGGGCTACATTACTTCGAGTTCGAATCATTCACTCGACTACTAAGCCTACGAGCTACTTTTATTTTGAGTTCGAGCAAGCACTCACTCGACCATTGTGCCTACGCGCTACATTACTTCTAGTTCGAAACATTCACTCGACTAATAAGCCTACGGGCTATTCTTATTTCGAGTTCCAGCAAGCACCCACTCGACCATTAAGCCTATGGGATACTTTTATTTCGAGTTCGAGCAAGCACTCACTCGACCATTATGCCTACGCGCTACATTACTTCGAGTTCAGAACATTCACTCGACTAATAAGCCTATTGGATATCCTCATTTCAAGTTCGAGCAAGCACTCACTCGACCATTATGCCTACGCGCTACATTACTTCGAGTTCAGAACATTCACTCGACTAATAAGCCTACGGGCTATTCATATTTCGAGTTCGAGAAAGCACTCACTTGACCATTATGCCTACAGGCTACATTACTTCGAGTTCTAAACATTCACTCGACTAATAAGCCTATTGGATATCCTCATTTCAAGTTCGAGCAAGCACTCACTCGACCATTACACCTATGAGCTACATTACTTTGAGTATGAAACATTCACTCGACTAATAAGCCTACGGGCTATTCTTATTTCGAGTTCTAGCAAGCACTAACTCGACCATTACGCTTACAGGCTACATTACTTCGAGTTCAAAACATTCACTCGGCTACTACACCTACGGGCTACTTTTATTTTGAGTTCAAGCAAGCACTCACTCGACCATTACGCTTACAGGCTACATTACTTCGAGTTCGAAATATTCACTCGACTACTACGCCTACGGGATACTTTTATTTCGAGTTCGAGCAAGCACTCACTCGACCATTATGCCTACGGGCTTCATTACTTCGAGTTCGAAACATTCACTCGACTAATAAGCCTATAGGCTATTCTTATTTCGAGTTCGAGCAAGCACTCACTTGACCATTACGCCTACGGGCTGCATTACTTTGAGTTCTAAACATTCACTCGACCATTATGCCTATGGGCTACATTACTTCGAGTTCGAAATATTCACTCAACTAATAAGCCTACGGGCTATTCTTATTTCGAGTTCGAGCAAGCACTCACTCGACCATTTTGCCTACGGGCTACATTACTTCGAGTTCGAAATATTCACTCGACTAATAAGCCTACGGGCTATCCTTATTTCTAGTTCGAGCAAGCACTCACTCGACCATTACGCTTACAGGCTACATTAATTCGAGTTCGAAACATTCACTCGACTAATAAGCCTACAGGTTATTCCTACTTCGAGTTCGAATCACTCAACTCGACTACTAAGCCTATGGGCTACCTTATTTCGAGCTTGAGTAAATGCCCACTCGGTTATAAAGGCTACGAGGTCCAAATTCGATCAAATTTCGTAAATCCTTATGAAAATATTCATAAGGCATGAATAGAATCTTCACAAGGCAGGAAACAAAACAGAATCAAGTCGGTAAAACAAAAAGATATTTTATATACAAGATTGTTTACATGATTGATTACAACATAGAAACTAAGGGCTAAGTTTCTTGGCTACCTCCGGAAGCGGTCTCTTCTCCACCGGGCTCCCCCTCATTCTCGGACCCACTCTTACTCCATCATCATCATCATTATCATCATCATTGTCATCGCAAACCAAGGCGTCAGCATCAGCTTCGAGTTCTTTGGCCCTTTTTATCTCTTCAGCGAGGTCGAAACCTCGAGCATGGATCTCCTCGAGGGTCTCCCTCCGAGATCGGCACTTAGAAAGTTTAGCGACCGAATGTGATCGAGTATCGGCGGTCTCGTCTGCCTCACTTGTTTGGACCTGGGCAGCTTCAGCATCGGCCCGATAGACGGCAACGAGCGCATCCGCATCAGCCTTTGCCTTTTCAGCGTTAGATTTGGCCTTGGAAAGTTCAGAGGCCAACCGAGCCTCGAGCTCCTCTATTCTTCTTGCTTGAACCGAGCTTTTCTCCTTCATACTGGGAAGTTGGTTTTCAGACGATGATAATTGGGCTCGAGCCGCTTCTTTCTCTGCAGCAAAGCGATCCATACCTTCTTTCCACTTCAAAGACTCCTATTTTATCTCATCGACCTCCTTACTGAGTTTCCCGATCATCTCAATTTTTTGCTGCAGTTGTGAGACCGTAAAATTAGCCATCATTCTGGTATCGAGCCTATAGGATTTTAAAAGTATCATTACCTACTCGGACAGATCAGTTTGATCATGGTAAGCCCTAGACAACTCAGTTCGTAGCTCCTTTATTTCCTCTCCCATTTTTCCTAAGAGGAGCTTAAGGGAGTTCTTCTCTTCCGTAACCCGTCGAAGGTCGGCCTCATATCGACGCAGCTCAGCTCAGGACCGAGAACATGATTCTCGATGAACTGTTGTGGCCTGCAAAGAAAGAAAAAATAAAGTTAGAAATAAAAGCAAATTGAAATATAACGCCATATAATTTAAGGCTTACTTGATTCAAAGCCTGTGGCACTCCGTGAAAAATATCCGATGCGTCACTTGTACCGGTAGCGTCCTCAACACCGATAAACAGGTCACAAAAAGAATCCTCTCCATCATGATGTCTATCTAATTAGAGGGCCCCCAAAGTTTGGGCTTCCCGAATCGCCCCTGCGGAAAAAGCAAGGAAGGTGGGCGAGTCTTCGATTGCTACCGCCCCGAGCGAATTACCTGGGACATTCTCTTTGGTTCAAAAAGATTCGAAAAGAACCCCTTCAGACATATCCCCCATCCATTGGATTCGATGGGAAGCATTTTCAATCTCAAACAACTTGGGGACTCTGCCCGAACCTTTCTTCGATATATCCTCAGTTCGAGGCAGAGCCTTATGAACCACAATCGATCCATCTGCCTGTGGAACGTTGATAGTCTTCTTCGTTCAGGCCGCCAGCGCAGACCCATCGTTCTCTTATTATTATTATTATTATTATTATTATTATTATTATTATTCTTTTTCTTTTTCTTCTTCTTCTTCTTTATCTCTCAGACGCAGAACTAATTCTACGGTCAAAGGAATGACCTTCTTGTTTGGCTTACGAGCCGTCCTCTTCTTCGGGTTTTGATCTTCGAGGACGAGGGATCTTTTCCTCTTATTATCTTTCATCGGCTTTGGGACAGAGGCTGAAGCCTCTCCCTCGACGGATGAGGGCCTCAAAACTGCATCTTTGCCCATACCTACATACAGAAAAGTTTATTAAAGTGTGTGAAAAACATCTCATTCGAACTACTAAAAGACACGAGAAAGGTTCTTACCATGATTTTTGGCCTCCCATCGGCCCTTTGACAAGTCACGCCATGAGCGCTCGGAGTATGAGAAGTTCGAAACCAGATCACGTACCCAGTTCTAGAGATTGGGCACTACGTCGGGCATCCAGGGAACTGCTACATCACAAAATGGGAATAATGGTAAGAAAGGAAATGAAAGGACAAAATAGTAGGAGATAACAGCGGAATTACACTTACGCTTCATGTTCTACTCCTCGGGAAAGGGCATCTTTTCGGTTGGAATCAGGTTCGAAGTCCTTACTCGAACGAACCTGCCCATCCAGCCTAGATCCTTATCCTCATCTATACTTGAGAATAGAGCCTTGGAAGCTCGGTGTTGGATTTTATTAACCCACCTCGAAAAAGGCGAGGACTGTATAATCAGACAAGATGATCAAGGGTGAAAGACAACCCCACGATTTTACTCACAAAATATCGGATCAAAATAACGATCTGCTAAAAGGAAGGATGTATCTGTCTTAGGGTTATTAGGAATTTATGACAAAAATCTATGATAACCGGGTCGAGAGGACCTAACGTGAAAGGGTACACGTTTACAAACCCTCTCACGTGAGTACTAATATCCTCTTTGGGAGACGACACTACCACTTCTTTGTTCTCCCAGTTACAATCTTTTTTTATCCGCTCGATATACTCCCGGGTTAACGAACAAATATATATCGATACGGGCTCGCATCGGCCAGGATTCGGCGAACCTTTATCGAGTTTGAAATCGGAGGTAAGAACACACGCCGCCGGAACGCACTCCTCAGGCCGTGGATCCACTAGTGTTTTGTCGGCGGCAGATTGGGAAGACGAAGATTTTTCCTTTTGGGGGATAGTTTTTGATGTCTTCACCATTTTGGATTTAAAAAAGGTGACAAAGATTTGGTGGTTTAGAAGAAGAATTTTGGAAAGAGGAATCACAGGTTTGCGAATAAACTCATAGAATACAAAAAAGAACTTGGGAAATTTGAAAGATTGAAGATGTAAAAGTGGTAAATGATAAAAGGAAGGGCTATTTATAGATTAAAGTAATGGCGGTTCAGTACTAGCGGTGGCCGACCACCGTCTGACATGCATTAAATGCCTTAAAAGACAAAATCGACGGGAAAGCTATCACATGTGTCATGATCGAGTCCAATGCAAATGTCAGCTTATAATCCGATCGAGCCATTGAAAAATCATATCGTTTCTCACCACATCCTTCCCGAGAAATGAGGGGACTATCTGTATACGGTCAAAATAGATTTCGGCCTTTGTACAATTGATCGAGGACGAAACATAATGGATCGAAGGAAGATTTTGAGATCAGTTTCGAAAATGATACAAATAAGCTTCGAATTCTAGGTGTAGGTCAAATACCGAGTTCGAAGTCATCATCGAGCTCGGGTCCGAATCAAACTGAGATGAGATGATTTCGAGCTTAAGGGGCAGAGGCCAACCGGGACCGAGTTCGAATCATCACATGATCCCGAGTCCATATCGAGCTCTAGAAGCACTACCGACCAACACCGAGGCCGATCGAGCTCGAACCCACAGACAAGAGCCATTGCAAACACACTAAGGGGGAGAATCTCGACGGGAATAAGCGAAAAGCTAATTTATCATGGAGTCTCCACTATGTATTTTTAATTATATATAAAGTAGGATCCTCCACTATAAAGAGGATGGCTACATTTCTGTACAAGGTAGTCTTTGCTTACATTGTAATCCAAGCACTATATTCTCCTATATTCAAGAATTATTCTTTTAAGCTTCATTTATTGATCCATTGTGCTGAGTCCTAAAAATCATCTTCTTTCCTACCTTGTTTATTTTGCATTCTTTACAATCTATATTTGATATTTCTATTTATTCTGATGGTTTGTATCAAGACAAATTCAACTCTACCAGTTTTTCGGGTAAACACTATTCTTGGTCTTCTTTTTATTTATAAACTTTGATGGACATGAGTTATTCTTGTAAGTACCTCTGATCAGCAATAAGTGTTAGAGCGTGCCTTCTTTTCACAGATTCCGGCAACATATATTCCTCTTCTATCTCAATTTTCTTTAATCTTTCCAGTAAAATCCACCCAATCCCCTTAACTTTAAATGCTTGGGAAACACTACCCCCTCTGCATTTTGAATCAAACTTATGCTGGAGAAATAATATCCCACTCTAGAATAATATTCACGGTAAATAACAATGACACAAGAGAGTAACAACGACACCAAATATTTTAACGGGGTAAAACACAATACCCGAGCGGAGAAATATAATACCACTATAATATTACAACTTGGTAGTATCAAGAGACTACTACAACTTCAAAAGAATAACACTTTTTATTTTAAACACCTCACTATAATATTACTCACACTCAGTATTTATCTCATAATCAACCACAATCCGTGAATTACTCTCTCTAACTCTCTGTGGCTTCTCTCGATTTTGGTGTACTTCAAGAGAGAAATGGAGCCTGCTGTTTATAGAAAAACATGCCAACCATTGGACCAATCAAAATGGTTTATTCTTGGCTTTTGCAGTGCAAATTGCCATCGGCAGCAACTTTTAAATTAGAACATAGACACACCGCCCATAGCCACAATTTCCTCCAATCATTTTTTTTCTCTTTTACTTTATTTATTTAGGTAGATCTCATAAATCCCTCCCTTAATTTTAATTTTTCTTCTTCATTCCAAGATTTGATCTCAATCTCTGAAAATCTTCAAAATTGAGAGGCTTTGTAAGGATATCTGCAATTTGATCATGAGATTTCACATACTTGAGCTTTTCTTCCTTCTTGGCAATACATTGCCTTTGCTTGTAGCCTTTAGCAACAAGTCTTTCCTTGTGTATCTTCACATCTCCATGAGTATTCTTCTTTGCCTTGTATACTCATTTCATTCCATTTGCTTGATGACCCTTGGGAAGAGTTGATAACTCCCAAGTGTTATTCTTATTTATTGGCTCGATCTCGATCTCCATCTCCATGGCTTGTGTCCACCTTTTATTTGTAACAGCTTCGTCAAAGTTCATTGATTCACTATCAGCAAAGAGACAATACAAAAAATCAAAATTAGAATTTTCTTCTGTGTTATCATAGAGCACTTGAATGCCCATCGTTCTTTGCGATTGTTCATTTGAACTTTCTTGAGAAAAAGGATATGCAACATTGGTTGGTGAAGGAGGTGGAGTTGCATCTTGCACAGGTTCAACGGTTTCTAGTTCTTCTTCATCGCCAAAGTATGGAAGAAAATCATATGATGTTTCTTCCCCAGCCTCCCAATCCTATGGCAATTCTTCATTAAATTCAACATCACGACTCGCCACCACCTTGCTGCTGTTTGGGTTTTATAGCTTGTATACTTTTGAACTCGTATCATAGACAATAAACACATGCTTGACACTTCGATCATCAAGCTTCGCTTTCCCTTGTTGTGAAAAATGGGCATATATTATGCTCCCAAAGATTCTCAAGTGCTTGACACTTGGCTTTCCTCCACTCCATACTTCTTGAGGGGTTTTGTCACGACCCGAATTTTCCACCTTCGGACCGTGATGGAGCCTACCATTTCGCTTGCTAGGCAAGCCAACGTTAGAATAATATTAACCAATTTTTAAACAATATTTACATTATTAATAATCAAGAAAACAAAAGCGGAAGCAAAGTTTGAAATATAGTGAAATAATCCAAAAATACAACGGTGTCTAAATACCATCCCAGAATTGGTGTCACAAGTGCACGAGATTCTAGAATAAATACAAATAAAGGTCTGAATAAAATAAAGCTGTCTGGAAATAAACACACAGCTAAAGTAAAAATAGACGGGGACTTCAGAACTGCGGACGCCATGCAGTTATACCTCAAGTCTCCTCTGGTAGCTGAAATCCGAGCAAGTCTACGATACGCCGCTGGGACCAACTCCAAAATCT
>AWOL01S0006268.1:62619-78602 GCA_000715115.1 Nicotiana otophora
TTTTTATCACAAGGATCTCGTCCTTATATAACTTCCACCGTAGCTCATAGCCCGGTTTAAACATATCAATTTATTTTAAAATATGAGGACCTCGACCTCAGTTCTGAATCACAAGCAATATGCACATCTTGCCAATCGAAACTTTCCATTTTCTCCTTTTAAATAACTTTCGTTAAACAAAATCACAACACATAATGAACCCCATACCGGTAGGGCATATAATTCACAATTTGTAATTAATTATCCGAAAATACCTCAGAACATACCGAAATAAGTACCCGAAAGGCACCTTTATCCTCACAGATCTTATTAGAGTCCATCATGGAATGATAGGTGTAGTTATCTCCATAAAACCTCCCAACAGAAGTAGACACATAAGTAGATTATAGAATTAAGCCCACTCATAAGTGGGACACAATAGGAGTACTCGTCTTGATTCTCAGAACCGAATCAAGTTAAGGAAATTATTCCTTTATTTTAAATCGAGGTCGTACCTATAACAACACCATCTGAAGTAATGACCTCCACTATACCATAAAACAAATATAACAATGGTTGGGTTTCCACCTCTAGGACGCCTTCTATCCGCCTGTCCTCCACCCTTAACTGGTCATATGGGTGGTATAGTAACTACAATGGGGCACGTAGCCTAAGTGCTTTGATGAAATATGCCTCTCACAAGTTTGGGACAATTTTCTCATGATGTGCCTAGTATCGCCGTATTCATAACAACCCCTTTGCGGGTTTGGCTGCTCATATTGAGTCCGTGCCAAATGACTGGAATAACCATCATAGGAAACTCATGCGGTGGTGTATTAAAAGAACTTACTGGAGCACCCCGGGTAATCTGATGTGCGGACTGGGCTGGCCGACTGCCCGAGCCCCTGCCATAATAATTTTTTCCGTAGAATCCACTGAATCCCCCAGAACTTCAAAGTGTCTTGGTCTCCTTATCTTGGCAATTTCTACCACTAGCGGAAATCAAGTATGAAGTATTAGTCTGTAGCTCCTGAGTCATACAAAATTTTACGATCATAATTAAGTCCTTTAATGAGTCTGTGGACTCACTCTCTGGCTGTAGGAAGCAAAGTTGGAATATGACGGGCTAACTTATTGAACCCGATGGCATAGTATGACACCTTCATAGTGACCTGACACAATAGTTCAAACCCTATGCGCCATACATTACGGGGAGTCCGGGAAACAAACTCTTTCGAAAGCATTTTTGAGAACCGAGCCAAATGGGTGGTGTTGTATTGACTGGTCTGCCCTCTTCATATGCTTGCCACGGACACCTGTGGAGAATTATCTCTCCCAAGACCAACTTCTTCTTTTGTTATGCTGACTCAACACTGTTGAGCTGACCCATTTCTTAACATACTCTTCGATTCTTCTCAGAGGTAACCCTTACCCCTATTTATACACAACGATCACAAAAGTACAGCTCCATACAGACAAATCTAGGCACAAATCACATAGTCCAGAATCTCGTCAACCACTGTACTTTCTCCGAAGCACCCCAAAATCCGCAACTGTGACATCCAGGCTGAGTAGACCTTCTGTAAATTTAATGTTATTTCTCTAACTCCTTTGGTACTGAAGTATAAGATTATTACGGAGGCATACATACCGCAAGTCCCAACCTTATTCTCTACAAGATCTCATGGCTTAAACATATGTAAATTTTGGAAGAACCTTTCAGTACCACATATATACATTTCAGGTCAAAACTGATATAACACATGACTCGCAATCCATTCATTGATAGTGGACTCCCCCACTCGGTGCGAAGTCATAGTTCACCACGTCCGATGGTCCACAATATTAACCTTTCCAACTCGTATAAATCAACCAGATGCCAAGGTACGTTGCACCCCCCACATTATTCACTGGGTGATATCTTTATACGTCCGCATCTTCAGTCGGAATCACATGTTGAAGCAATGTTTGAGCATCTCTGGCTCCCTCGTAGTTCATCTGCGGCATCACGAACCGTCGACGCACAACTGATACAGAGTGCGCAATGTCATACACGAGTAGATACAAAGGAATGTGAAATATAGGTTTCAAGCAAAATCAATGTCGCACGATAAGGAATGAAAGAGGTGATATTATTACTAAACTTCATAGCCTCTAAGAGATAAGCACAGACGTCTCCCTACCTATCCTTTAGACTCTACTAAGCTTGCTCGTGACTCGTGAGACCTATGTAACCTAGTGCTCTGATACCAAACTTTCACGACCCGAATTTCCCAACTTCGGACCGTGATGGCGCCTAACATTTCACTTGCTAGGCAAGCCAATGTTAGAATAATATTAACCAATTTTTAAATAATCTTTACATTATTAATAATCAAGGAAACAAAAGCAGAAGCAAAGTTTGAAATATAGTGAAATAATCCAAAAATGCAACGGTGTCTAAATACCATCCCAGAATCGGTGTCACAAGTGCACGAGCTTCTAGAATAAATACAAATAAAGGTCTAAATAAAATAAAGTTGTCTGAAAATAAACATACAGCTAAAGTAAAACTAGACGGGGACTTCAGAACTACGGACGCCATGCAGCTATACCTCAAGTCTCCTCTGGTAGCTGAAATCCGAGCAAGTCTACGATACCCGCTGGGACCAACTCCAAAATCTGCACAAGAAGTGTAGAGTATAGTATCAGTACAACCGACCCCATGTACTGGTAAGTGCTGAGCCTAACATCAATGAAGTAGTGACGAGACTAAGGCGGGTCACTTACATTAACCTGTATGCAATATTAGTAACAACAACAATAATAGAAATAATTCAGGTAACTCATTTATAATAATTGAAGCCAACTCAGCAGTCATAACCAATTATCATTTCCATCAATTCTGTTACAGCGTGCAACCTGCTCTTACCATATATTCACATTCAATTCTGTTGCAGCGTGCTACCCGCTCTCACAATATATTCACATTCAATTCTGTTGCAGCGTGCAACCCGCTCTCATAATATATTCACATTAATCAAGTCTGTTGCGGCGTATAACCTGATCCCCCAATATATATATATATGTATGTCGACTTTTAAATAAGTCTGTTGTGGCGTTCAACCCGATCCTCCAATATGGATTTTTAATAAGTCTGTTGCAGCGTGCAATCCGATCCTCCAATGGAATTTTAATAAGTCTGTTGTGGCGTGCAACCCGATCCTCTAATATGGACTTTTAATAAGTTTGTTGCGGCGTGCAACCCGATCCTCCAATATATACTTTTAATAATTTTGTTGCGGCGTGCAACCCGATCCTCCAATATATTCATTATAATCAATCATGTTGCGGCGTGCAACCCGCTCCTCCAACATATTCATTTATCAACTCTTATAGAAGAAATTTTTCCAATAAATGTAACAATTAATATAAAATTATAAGACAACAAGCATTCAATAATTACGATTTAATCATGAAACAAAAGAAATGACAAATAGCAAAATATTATGGGAATCAGGGAGAAAATAGGCAGTTTAATATTTAATATGCTAAATGTCAAATAACAATTAAACACGTAATTCAAATAGCATTTAACAATTAATGCAGGAATTCAAGAATTAATATTTAACAAAGAATATGAGAGAAATAATTATTATGATAATTAATTTATGATTCAAAATAATTTATGATTTTTCAAGTAAGCAGGCAAACAATTAATTTGATGACATATAGACACTCGTCACCTCACCTATACGTCGTTCACATGCAATTCACATAACAAATAATTTAAGGGTTCTATTCCCTCAAGTCAAAGTTGACCACGGCACTTACCTCGCTTTGCAAATTCCAATCAATTATTCAACCACAGCTTTTCCTTTTAAATTTGTCTCCAAAAGCTTCAAATATATTCACAAACAATTCGCTATATTCAATACGAATATTAGGAATTAATTCCATATGAATTTAATAATTTTTCGGATAAAAATTCGAAATTCATTAAAATATTCGGTAGTGGGACTCACGTCTCAAATCTCGAAAAAAACTTACGAAATTCGAACACGCATTCCGAGACGAGTCCAACCATACAAAAATTATCCAATTCCGATGTCAAATGGACCTTCAAATCTTAAAATTTTATTTTTGAAAGATTTTAGAAAAATCTGATTTTTCTTCCATAAATTCACGGATTCATTAAATAAACGAGTATGTAATCATGAAATATAATCAATATAGGATAAGGAACACTTACCCCAATATTTTCCCGTAAATATCGCCCAACAATCGTCTTAATCGAGCTCAAAAATGGGAAGGAGTTGAAAATGGGTCGAAACCCCATTTCCAGAACTTAAGTTCTATTTCTGGGATTTTTACCTTTTGCGTTCGCGAAGGTACTCTCGCGAACGCGAAGCACAACTTTTTGATGTCCAACTTTTACTCTTCGCGAACGCGAGGGCTACTTCGTGAATGCGAAGCTTGCCTGGCTTGGCCTTCGCGAACACGAGATGCCCTTCGCAAACGCGAAGGCAATTGACCTAGCCAGTCTCTTTCCCTTCGCGAACGCGAGGCTTCGATCGCGAACACGAAGCTTCGCATCCCAAGCCTTCACGAACGCATTCTCTCTGTCGCGAATGTGAAGCACAAAATGTGCCAGCCCCAATTTTCTCTTCGTGAACGCGAAACTCCCCTCCCGAATGCGAAGAAGGAAACCAGAAGCAGGTTTCTGTATTTTCCTCAATTCCAAAAATGATTCGTTAACCACCCGAAACCAACCCGAGCCCTCGGGGCTCCAAACCAAACATGCACCCAAGTCCTAAAACATCATACAAACTTGCTCGCATGATCGAATCGCCAAGATAACACCAAGAACTACGAATCAGACACCATATCAAAGGAAATTTTCAAGAAATCTTTAAAACTTATATCTTTACAACCGGGTATCCGAATCTCGTCATAAACTCCGATTCGCACCAAATTTGGCAGACAAGTCATAAATATTATAGTGGACTTATACTGGGCTCCAGAACCAAAATACGGACCCGAGGTCAATAAATCCAACTTCAGTAATTTCTTAAAAATCATTAAGCTTTTAAGCTTTTAATTTTTCATCCAAATTCCATATCTCGGGCTAGGGACCTCCGAATTTGATTCCGGGCATACGCCTAAGTCACAAATTACAATATGGACCTACCGGAATTGTCAAAATACTGAACCGGGTCCGTTTCCTAAAAATATTGATCAAAGTCAACTCAGTTGAGTTTTAAAGCTCTATTTCACATTTTAATCCACTTTTCACATAAACACTTTTCAGAAAATTATACGGACTGCGCACGTAAGTCGAGAAAATATACATGATGCTTTTCGAGGTTTTAGAATACAAAATTACTTATTAAATTTAAAGAAGACATTTTGGGTCATCACAAGTTTGATCTCTAACATTTCTTGTTGGAGACCTGTTGTTCAAATAAACTACACAAGAAATAGCTTCGGTCCAAAATTCGCTGGGCATACTCTAGCTTTAAACATACATCTTGCCATATTAAGAATCATTCTATTCTTTCTCTCTGCAACTCCATTTGTTGGGGGTGAATAAGGTACCGTTAGAGGGAGCCTAATTTCATGAGACTGACAAAAGTCATTAAATTCTTTTGAAGTGAATTCCCTCCTCTATTGTGTAACGACCCGACCGGTCGTTTTGAGCTCCAGCATGTCGTTCGGCGGTTTGAGGCCTTGAGTAGCTTCACTTCAGGTATTATGACTTGTACGCGTGGTCGAAATTTAATTTCGGGAAGTTCGGAGTTGATTTAGAAAAATAATTCTCATTTCGAAAGCCTTAAGTTGAAAGAATTATCTAAGATTGAATTTTAGAGTAAACGACCTCAGAATTGGGATTTTAAGGTTCCAGCTGGTTCATATGATGATTCCGGACTTGAGCGTATGTTCGTATCAGGTTTTGGATGCCCCGGGAGCATTTCGGCGCCTATTGTGGAAGTTAGTATTTTGGAACACTTCCATAAATTTGGGTTGAAGTGTATTTTAATGTTATCGATGTCCGTTTAGAATTCTGAGTCTGAGAATAGTCCCACATGATGATTTCGGTATTGGGAGCGCGTCCGGAAGTGGATTTGGAGCTCCGTAGGTCATTTTGGAGTCCTTTGGGAGTTAGAAAATTGAAGGTTTTTGAGAAGTTTAACCGGAAGTGGACTTTTTGATATAGGGGTCGAATTCTGATTCTGGAAGTTGGAGTAGGATTATAATGTCAAATGTGATTTGTGTGCAAAATTTGAGGTCAATCGGGCGTAATTTGATAGGTTTCGGCATCGAATGTAGAAGTTTTAAATTCTAAAGTTCAGTAAGCTTGGAATGGGGTGCGATTCATTAATTCGACGTTGTTTGATGTGCTTTAAAGTCTCGACTAAGTTCGTAATGTGTTTTGGGACGTGTTGGTATAATTGGTTGAGGTCCCGAGGGCCTCGGGCGGATTCCGGATGGTTAACGGATCGAGTTTGGACTTGGAAGAAAATATGAGGCAGCTGATATCTGGTGTGCGCACCTGCGCAATAAGGGCCGCGGGTGCGGTTTAGGCGAAGCTGGGCAGTGACCGCAGGTACGAAAGGTTGTGTGCACCTACGAAGGCGCAAATGCGGAAGGAAAGGCGCAGGTGCGGAGTCGAGCTAGGCAGAGGGAATGCGCAGGTGCGAGGTTTTGGCCGCACCTGCGAGACCGCAGATGCGACGAAGAGTCCGCAGGTGCAGAAGTCGGGGCTGGGCAGTGTCTCTTTTAAAGCGAGGGTTTGGCTCTATCTCATTTCATTTTCGCCCATAGGAGTCGATTTTGGAGCACATTGGAGTGCCATCTTCATCAATCATAATGGGCTAAGTGTGTTCTTCACAATTTTGAGTTAAATACGTGATTATATATGGATTTAAACATGAAAATTAGAAGAAATTATGGAGTTTTGGTAGGAAACCTAGAATTTGGTATTTTGGATTTTTACCACGAATTTGAGTATGGAATTGAGAATAAACTATATATTTGAGTTCGTGAGGTTATGGGTAAAGTTATCTTAGAAAAATTTTGGAATCCGGGCACGTGGGCTCGAGGATGATTTTATCGACTTTTCGATCGGGGTTAGAAACTATTATAACTTGGATCATATTGGGTATTTGAGTATTTATTAATGGGCTGCATAATTATTTGGCTAGTTTTGGGGCGTTATGCATCGATTCGAGTTGATTGAATGGCTCGGAAGCCGGTTATGGAACTACGGAGCGAGGTAAGTCTCCTTTCTAACCTTGTAAGGGGGAATTAACCCCATAGATGAACTAAATTATTGTGTGCTTCTATTTGTGGGGGATACGTATGCACGAGGTGACGAGAGTCCGTACGTAGCTACTAGCTATGCCTACGTCCGGGTAGTTTTAGGCTCATATCATACCTTGTTGATATTGTTATTGATTTATGTTTATTATTTGCTTTGAGAGGGAGCAAGATTGAGTCTGCTTAGTAAAAGTTTTATAAGGTGTAGAAATTGAAGAACTTAAGATTTAAAAGTATTCATTTGAACTTCGAAATTTCGAAAAGATTTGAGGAATAATACAATAGCTGAAGAAATCTATGTGTAACCGCGTCGCATGTATGTTTTGCGAGCGGTGTAATTTTCTTAAAAAGCTACAAGCTAAATTTCCCTTATTTTGAAAAGAATTAATAAAGAGATGTGATTTTAATGTTAAATTTATATTTGACCGCATCGCAAGTATGATCCGCGAGCGGGGTGATTCCTTAAATTTATGTTTGACCGCGTCGCATGTATGATTCGCGAGTGGGGTATTTCCTACTACTCTCATGGGAGCGGGCCGTTCGCCTTGGTAGATTAAATAGATACATCTATGGTTCGCGCCATTCGACCCTCTGACAGTGTACAGTTTAAATATTTGTTGGATCGGGTCGTACGATCTCGGCATGATTTGCGCATGCTTGTATTGCTTGCCTTGAAATTTATAAATAATGATATTGCCTCCCTGGTCTGAGATAAATTGATAAATGATGAAATGTGAATTTGGAAACCTCTTATTAACAATGGAGTTGTTTACTTGATTCATGATTTTCTTGAGTTTACTGTCGTTTTTAATAAATCCACGACTAATTATATTATTGATGGCCACAGTATGTGTCGAAGTCGACCCCTCGTCACTACTTCTTCGAGGTTAGGTGGGATACTTACTGGGTACGCGTTGATTTACGTACTCATACTATACTTGCTGCACATTTTGTGCAGGTACATATATGACTAGTGGCCTTGTGGGCGCAAAGGCGCGGTTATTACGGGGACTTAGGTGAGCTGCATCTTATGTACGACCCGTAGCCAGCAGAGTCTCCTTCAGAGTCTTGTATTTTCTTTCCTGTCCAAATTAGTATTCCGGACAGTTATTGTATTTTATTCTAAATTCCTAGAAAATGCTCATGCACTTGTGACACCGGGTTCTGGGATGATTATGGGATGTTCAGTATTGAAATTGGAAAACATTGTTATTATTATGTATATCCATCTTTTACTAGATAAATTGAAGTAAATTTATGATTTCAAAAATATTAAAATGAGAAGTTAACTAACTATTTAGTGTTGGCTTGCCTGACAGTGGTGTCCGGCACCATCACGAACTATTTAGCCACTTTCTTTTTTCTCACATTCTTTGAAATTTTTAAAAGCACCAAAAGCTTCAGATTTTTGGTTCAAGAAATAAACTCAAGTCTTTCTACTAAAGTCATCAATGAATAGCAGAAAGTATTTACTTTTACCAAAGAAAGGTGGGTTGAGTGGCCCACACACATCAGTGTGAACAAGTTGGAGTGGCTTGGTTGCTCTTGACATGGACTTCTTCGGAAAATTCCTCATTGCATGTTTTCCAATAAGACACGCTTCACACAATTGATTAGGATGGTTGATTGATGGTATCCCATGTACCATGTTCTCTACTCTCATTGATTTGAGTGCTTCAAAACTCAAGTGCCCAAATCGCATGTGCCAACACCATGATTCATCTTGCACATTAGCCTTCAAACACTTTGCATCAATTGTCTTAAGATTCAGAGAAAATAATCTATTCTTTGCCATATGCACTTTAGCAATTAGAATTCCACCTGAATCTCTAAGCCAAAGATGCATATTTTTCATGTGGATGTCATATCCCTTTACAAGATGTTGTCTCAAACTCAAAATATTAATTTTTAATTTTGGCACATAATAAACATCTTGAATTAGCAGGCTTCAAGAGAGAAATATGGTAAGTTTATGGCAAGTTTTGCTAACAATTTATGGCAAGTTTTGCTATAAATAGCAGGCTTCATTCTTCATTTCATACACACCAAAAACAAGAGAGAAATATTAGAACTCTGAGAGTAATCCATAGAATGTGAGAAAATAGAGCGGGAGTAATATTGTGGTGAGATATTTAAAATAAAGAGTATTATTTCTTTTAAGTCGTAGTAGTCTTTTGACACTACAAAGTTATAATATTATAGTGGTATTATATTACTCCTCTCGGATGTTGTATTTTACCCCGTTAAAAGATTTGGTGTCATTGTTACTCTCGTGTGTTATTCTCAAACATGGCATCATCCAAACATTGGTGGATGAGCGTGAGGACTTGTTGATCCTTCTTCCTCGTCTTTTCTAAGACCTATTTTTTATTTTGAGGCAGAGCTTCCTCATTATTGGGTTTCTCATACCATCTATCTACGATTTCCCATTGTCACGACCCGAAATTCCCACCTTCGGACCGTGATGGCACCTAACATTTTACTTGCTAGGCAAGCAAACGTTAAAATAATATTAACTAATTTTTAAATAATTTTTAAATTATTAATAATCAAAGAAACAAATACGGAAGCAAAGTTTAAAATATAGTGAATAATCCATAAAAACAACAGTGTCTAAATACCATTCCAGAATTGGTGTCGCAAGTGCACGAGCTTCTAGAATAATATAAATAAAGGTCTGAATAAAATAAAACTGTCTGGAAATAAACACACAGCTAAAGTAAAATAGACGGGGACTTCAGAACTGCGGACGCCGTGCAGTTATACCTCAAGTCTCCTCCGAGTAGCTGAAATCCGAGCAAGTCTATGGCACGCCGCTGGGACCAACTCTGAATTTTGCGGAAGAAGTGCAGAGTGTAGTATCATTACAACCGACCCCATATACTGGTAAGTGCTGAGCCTAACCTCGACGAAGTAGTGACGAGGCTAAGGCGGTTCACTTACATTAACCTGTACGCAATATTAGTAACAACAACAATAATAGAAATAAATTAGGTAACTCATTTATAATGATTGAAGCCAACTCAACAGTTATACCCAATTATCATTTCCATCAATTCTGTTGCAGCGTGCAACCTACTCTCACAATATATTCACATTCAATTCTATTGCAGCGTGCAACCCGCTCTCACAATATATTCACATTCGGTTCTGTTGCAGCGTGCAACCCGCTCTCACAATATATTCACATTCGGTTCTGTTGTAGCTCATAATATATTCATTTTAATCAAGTCTGTTGCGGCGTGCAACCCGATCCCCCAATATATATATATATATATATATATATATATATATGTCGACTTTTAAATAAGTCTGTTGCGACGTGTAACCCGATCCGCCAATACGAACTTTTAATAAGTCTGTTGCGGCGTGAAACCCAATCCTCCAATATGGACTTCTAATAAATCTGTTGCGGCGTGCAACCCGATCCTCCAATATGGACTTTTAATAAGTCTGTTGCGGCGTGCAACCCGATCCTCCAATATATTCATTATAATCAATCTTGTTGCGGCATGCAACCCGCTCCTCCAACATATTCATTTACCAATTCTTATAGAATAATTTTCTCAATAAATGCAACAATTAATATAAAATTATAAGACAAAAATCATACAATAATTATGATTTAATTACGAAACAAACAAAGGCAAATAACAAATTATTATAGAAATCAGAGAAAAAATATGCAGTTTAATATTTAATATGCTAAATGTCAAATAACAATTAAGGCACATAATTCAAATAGCATGTAACAATTAATGCGGGTATTCAAAAATTAATATTTGATAAAGAATAGGAGAGAAATAATTATTATAATAATTAATTCATGATTTAAAATAATTTATGATTTTTCAAGTAAGCAGGCAAACAATTAATTTGACGACGTATAGACACTCGTCACCTCGCCTATACGTCGTTCACATGCAATTCACATAACGATTAATTTAAGGGTTCTATTCCCTCAAGTCAAGATTAGCCACGACACTTACCTCGCTTTCTAAATTTCAATCAATTACTCGACCACAACTTTTCCTTTTAAATTTGTCTCCAAAAGCTTCAAATCTATTCACAAACAATTCCATATACTCAATACGAATCATAGGAATTAATTCCATATGAATTTACTAATGTTTCAGATAAAATCCAAAATATATTAAAATATTCGGCAGTGGGACCCACGTTTCAAATCTCGGAAAAACTTACGGAATCCGAACACCCATTCCGAGACGAGTCCAATCATACAAAGATTATCCAATTTCGATATCAAATGGACCTTCAAGTCTTAAATTTTTGCTTTTGGAAGAATTTATAAAAATCTAATATTTCTTCCATAAATTCATGGATTCATGATATAAATGAGTATGAAATCATGAAATATAATCAATATAGGATAAGGAACACTTACCCCAATATTTTCCCGTAAAAATCGCCCAAAACTCGCCTCTTGAGGTTTAGGGTTCGAAAAATTGAAGAATGAATGAAAAATCCTGTCTAAGTCCAAAGTATCAGCTGTGAATGTCGCATTTGCGACCTGAGCTTCGCAATCGCAAATGCGAAGGGGTCATCGCAAATGCGGGAACCTTCACATTTCCGCTGCCTTCGCAAATGCGAAGAGTATGTCGCATTTGCGACAATTGGCCCATCGCAATTGCGGGTAGAAGTTCGCATTTGTGAACATGCCCTTCTCCGGACCCCATTCGCAATTGCGAATATAAACTCGCAATTGCGAGAACTGCTGGCCTAGGCTTTCTTTGCAATTGCGATAAAAACCTTGCAATTGCCATACCTGCTTGGTTCGCATTTACGAAGCCTGATCTTGCAATTGCGAGATCAGAGGCCTGCTACAGACACCAGTTACACCAACAATTCTCTAAGTTCTAAAATCACTCCGTAGCGTATCCGAAACTCACCCGAGCCCTCGGGGCTCTAAACCAAACATGCACGCAAGTCTATAAACATCATACAAACTTGCTCGTGCGATAAAATCATAACAATAACACCTAAAACTATGGATTTAGCACCAAAACTCATGAATTCCTCAAGAACATTTCAAAACTACTATCTTCTCAACCGGATGTCAGAATCACGTCAAATCAACTCCGATTTCTACCAAATTTCACAGACATGACTTATATATTATATTAAACCTTTACCAGGCACTGGAACCAAAATACGGGCCCGATACCAATGAGATCAAACATTAATCAATTTTTCTAAATCCATAGAATTTCAGTCTTACAATTTTCATCAAAAAGTCATGTCTCGAGCTAGGGACCTCGGAATTCGATTCCGGCATACGCCCAAGTCCCATATTTAACTAAAGACCTTCAGGGAATATCAGAACACGGATCCGAGTCCGTTTACTCAAAATGTTGACCAAAGTCAACTAAAAATTAATTTTAAATCCCAAAAATTATTACTTCATAAATTTCTACATAAAGGCTTTTCGGATTTACGCCCGAACTGCGCACGCAAATTGAGGTGAGTACAAATAAGGTTTTAAAGGCTAACGGGCCTGGAATAGAGTCTTAATTCACAAGAGGACTTTTTGGGTCATCACAATCTCCACCTCTAAAATAAACGTTCGTCTTCGAACGGACATAGAAAAGTACCTGAATTGGCGAACAAGTGGGGATATCTACTCCGCATGTCCGACTCAGACTCCCAAGTAGCTGCCGCAACAGGCTGACCTCTCCACTGCACTCGAACAGAAGGGTAACTCTTTGACCTCAACTGACGAACCTGCCGGTCTAGAATGGCTATCGGCTCCTCCTCATAAGTCAAGTCCTTGTCCAATTGGACAGAGCTGAAATCTAACACGTGGGACGGGTCACCATGATATTTCCAGAGCATAGACACATGGAACACCGGATGAACCACTGATAAATTAGGTGGTAATGCAAGTCTGTAGGCTACTTCACCCACCATTTCAAGAATTTCAAAGGGTCCGATATACCTAGGGCTCAACTTTCCCTTCTTTCCGAACCTCATTGCACCTTTCATAGGTGAAACCCGAAGAAATATTCTTTCTCCAACCATGAATGCTATATCATGAACTTTACGGTCGGCATAACTCTTTTTCCTAGACTGAGCTACGCAAAGTCGATCCTGAATAATCTTTACCTTATCCAAGGCATCCTATACCAAATTGGTACCCAACAACCGAGCCTCTCCCAGTTCAAACCAACCAACTGGCGATCGGCATCGCCTTCCGTATAATGCCTCATATGGAGCCATCTGAATGCTCGACTGGTAGCTATTATTATAAGCAAACTCCGCAAGTGGCAAGAAATGATCCCAAGAAACTCCAAAGTCTATAACACAAGCGCGGAGCATATCTTCCAATATCTGAATAGTGTGCTCCGTCTGTCTGTCTGTGGATGAAATGTTGTACTCAACTCCACCCGCGTGCCTAACTCACGCTGTACAACCCTCTAGAAATGTGAGGTATACTTCGTACCTCGATCTGAAATAATAGACACGGGCACCCCGTGAAGGCAGACAATCTCACGAATGTAAATTTCAGCTAACCTCTTTGAAGAATAGGTAACTGCCATTGGAATGAAATGTGCTGACTTGGTCAACCTGTCCACAATGACCCAAACTGCGTAAAATTTTCTCTGAGTCTGTGGGAGCCCAACAACAAAATCCATAGTGATACGCTCCCACTTCCACTCAGGAATTTCTAACTTCTGAAGGAAACCACGAGGTCTCTGATGCTCGTACTTAACTTGCTGACAATTCAGACATCAAGCTACATATGCAACCATATCCTTTTTCATTCTCCTCCACCAATAATGTTGCCGCAAATCTTGATACATTTTAGCGATAGCTGGAACTGTGTGCTTCTTCAAGAATTAATTCACGAAGCCCATCCGCATTAGGCACACAAATACGACCATGCATACGCAGAACCCCATCTTCCCCCATAGCAACCTGTTTGGAATCATTGTGCCGCACCGTGTCCTTAAGGACAAGTAAATGAGGATCATCATACTGCCTCTCTCTGATGCGCTCATATAAAGAAGACCGATCGACTATGCAAGCTAGAACCCGACTGGGTTCTGAAACATCTAACCTCATGAATTGATTAGCCAATGTCTGAACATCTGCAGCTAATGGCCTCTCACCAACTGGAATATACGCAAGACTGCCCAAACTCACAGCCTTTCTACTCAAAGCATCGGCCACTACATTGGCCTTTTCGGGGTGATACAAAATGGTGATATCATAGTCTTTCAATAACTCCAACCATCTTCTCTGTCTCAAATTAAGATCCTTTTATTTGAACAGATACTGAAGGCTACGATGATCAGTAAATACCTCACACGAGACACCGTAGAGGTAATGCCTCCAAATCTCCAGTGCATGAACAATGGCTGCCAATTCTAAGTCATGAACATGATAATTCTTCTCGTGAACTTTCAATTGTCGTGATGCATATGCAATTACCTTTCTATCTTGTATTAATACTGCACCAAGCCCAATGTGAGATGCGTCATAATATACCATATATGATCCTGAACCTGTGGGTAATACCAACACTGGCGTCGTAGTCAAAGCGGTCTTGAGCTTCTGAAAGCTCAACTCACACTCGTCTGACCATCTGAATGGGATACCTTTCTGGGTCAATCTGGTCAATGGGCTTGCTATAGATGAAAACCCTTCCACGAACCGACAATAATAACCTGCTAAGCCCAGGAAACTCCGGATCTCTGTAACTGAAGTAGGTCTAGGCTAATTCTGAACAGCCTCAATCTTCTTAGGATCCACCTTTATGCCTTCTGCCGATACAACATGCCCCAAAAAGGCAACTGAGTCTAACTAAAACTCACATTTTGAAAATTTGGCATATAATTGATTATTCTTCAAGGGGTGAAGCACACTTTGAAGATGCTGCTCATGCTCCTCTCGACTACTGGAGTAAATCAAAATATCATCAATGAATACAATCACAAAAGAATCCAAATAAGGCTTGAACATCCGATTCATAAAATCCATAAATGCTGCTTCGTAATGTCTATACCGAGTTCGAAAAGCTGTTTTAGGTACATCAGATGCCCTAATCTTCAACTGATGGTAACCAGACCTCAAATAGATCTTCGAAAATACCTTGGCACCCTGAAGCTGATCAAATAAGTCATCAATTCTTAGCAGCGGATATTTGTTTTTGATAGTGGCTTTGTTAAACTGCCGATAATCTATACACATCGGCATAAAGCCATCTTTCTTCTTTACAAATAATACTGGTGCACCCCCAGGGCGAGACATTGGGTCTAATGAATCCCTGATCAAGCAAGTCTTGTAACTGCTCTTTCAGTTCTTTCAACTCCGGCGGGGCCATACGGTATGGTGGAATAGAAATGGGCTGAGTTCTCGGAGCCAAATCAATACATAAGTCAATATCTCTGTCGGGTGGCATCCCCGGCAAATCTGCAGGAAATANTTTGTTAAACTGCCGATAATCTATACACATCGGCATAAAGCCATCTTTCTTCTTTACAAATAATACTGGTGCACCCCCAGGGCGAGACATTGGGTCTAATGAATCCCTGATCAAGCAAGTCTTGTAACTGCTCTTTCAGTTCTTTCAACTCCGGCGGGGCCATACGGTATGGTGGAATAGAAATGGGCTGAGTTCTCGGAGCCAAATCAATACATAAGTCAATATCTCTGTCGGGTGGCATCCCCGGCAAATCTGCAGG